>SJYF01001869.1:320187-332157 GCA_006410515.1 Procapra przewalskii | reverse complement strand
ATCAGTGCTCTCTCCTAGGCAGATATTAACTCATTGATCAGCACTGCTCAGCCGTTGTGAATCCACTTTACTATGCTGGGCACCGGATCACACTCTCCATCTTGTTCACACAAACGCACAGCAACTGGGCCCCGTTTGGATCCTTAATGCAGTGCCATGAGGTAAGAGGAACATGCACAATAATTCCAATTTTGGTAATGAGGGCACAAAAGATCTTGGCTTTGGACTTGGAATTCCATCTGTTTGAATTTGGGCAAACTGCTTATTTACATCCTCTGACTTTGTTCCCTCGGCTGTAAAATGGTGGTGACGATTGCCTGCTGTTTTCTCTATCTTTGGCCACGTAAGCAAGACCAACTCCCCCTAGCCCCCATCAGCGTGCCAGGAGGAACACAAACGCCCACTTTGAGGCAAAGCCCACGTCTCAAGGATGCTCCTGGGGGCCCTCCTTGCCCACCTGGCTTGGGATGCTCTGGTCCTCTCTCCCAGGCCGTCAGGCGCCCTGGTGTGGGGCTCTCTGTGTTCCATCTTATTTGCTAGCCCATCTAGCATCCTCAGCACAGGTTTATGTCACCGGTCTGCTCTCAGTTCCGTCTCTTTTGGCTGCAAGGTCAGGATCTTAGCCTCTTTGAGACTTTATGTTTCAACATGTAAAAGAGAGAAGATAATGTCCACCTGTTGAGAGACACACAGGAAACAGACAGAAGGTGGGGGTCTTGGAGCTGAGGTGGGAATCGCTCACACACATCACAAGGGCTCAGCGTGCTCCTCCTGAGTCCTGGTCCAGCGGGACTGGCCTGGGCCCGGGAGAGCCGCAGCAGAGCTGGCATCTGCTGTCCGCCGAGCCTCCGGGCATCCTTCAGAGACAGAGGCATTTTTTTTCTGAATCAAGATTATTTAAGATTATGATATTGTTCCTTCTTTCAGAAAAGTAGCAAAGGGAAGTGAACCCTTTCTTGGTGTTGTTGATGTCCCTACCTACAGACCCAGGGGTGGCTTCTCCTGCCATGTTGGGTGCCCTAGAATTGACTGGCTAGGGATTTAATGTGGCATCCTTATTCAATTTAAGTCTGGTTTTGGGGAATCGCTTTCTCTTTCCTAGAAAAGGTCACATTTCCCCCATTTCAGGCATGTTCCCTGGCCTCCATTATTTCCTGGAGGGCACCCAAGAGCAGCCTTGGCCCCCAGGTGGGCTCTCCCAGTGCAGGTGAGGGGGTCTGGACTCAGGGCAGGTGCAGTGGTCTCCTGGGGCTCCCTTCCTCTCTCGCTTCCGGGGTGGTCTGATAGCTGTAGTGGGTGAGATGTGACACCTCCTGGTGCGGACCTTGCTAGGGGCTCTCAGGGTCCCCCTAAACCCCCTTTCCCCTCCCCCAGCTTCATCCCACTCTTCCCTTCACACTACAGCCAAGCTGGGCGCTCTCACCTGGGATCTGCTCCCCTTTGGAGAACTGCTCTTCCAACTCACCATGCAGTCTTCCTGCCAGACCCTGAGGCCAGAGCAAGGTTTGTCTTCCAGAGCACTGATGACAAGGCCAGAGCATCCAGACATTAGACCTGGAAGTACCCCAAGTTTAACCTCATTTCATAGACAAGTGGAGGAGATCCAAGTTCTCATCTCCAATGGCCAATGGGCAGAGCCACCTCTTCCCGTGCTAGGCAGTGTCCTCCCCAGAGCTTTGGCCTCACCCATGCAGCCTCGGACAGAATATAAACCACTTCTGTAATAAAGTTACAGGCGGTGCTATGGGCACACCTGTGAGGCATGAGCATCGTGCCGGCGTGATCTCACTTCCTCATCTTTTATTTTTACTGTAATTGGAAGTTTGTACTCTTGACCAGTGTCTCCTCATTTCTCCTGCCCCCAGGGTCCTGGTAACTACCATTCTAATCTCTTTTCTGTGCTTTCGGTTTTTGAGATTCCTCCTATCAGTGAGACGATATAGCGTTTGTCTTTCCCTGCCTGGCTTGCTTATTGGGTAGTCCAAAAAATTCAGTCCTTTTTTCCATAAGCTGTTACAGAAAAGTTTGAATGAAACTTTTGGCCAACCCAACACTTAGCATGATGCCCTCAGGGTCCATTCATGTTGGCACAAATGGCAGTATTCACTTTTTTCTCATGGCTGAATACTGTTCACTATCTATCCATCTATCTATCTATCTATCTATCTATCTAGATATAGATATAGTCTCTCCTATTCCAACATGGCTCAGTGGGTAAAGATCCACCTCCACCTGCAATGCAGAAGATGCAGGTTGATCCCTGGGTCGGGAAGATTCCCTGGAGAAGGAAATGGCAACCCGCTCCATTATTCTCGCCTGGAGAATCCCAAGGACAGAGGGGCCTGGCGGGCTGCGGTCCACAGGTTGCATAGAGTCAGACACGACTGAGCGCTCTCACATATATTCACCTACTGATGGACTGGGATCATTTCCACACTTTGGCTATAAAGCCCTCATTCAAATGCAGAACAGCCAGGGAGGAGCCTCTGGACCCCTCTGCTGAGGACTGAAGGCTCGCTCCAGCGAGCTGTGTGAGCCTGGCATGCTGGCCGGTGTTACTGGGCCCCTGTCTGCTCACTGCAGAGCGAGGGCGATCCCAGTGTGCTGGATGCGGCTCGCTGCGTGGTGGAGGAGGGCGTGCCGCTCAACGCCGTGAGGTGCAGCTGCCAGGCGTCTGCTTCTGCGGAGCCAAGGTCATGCCCTCCTGGGGCAGCCACCCTGGTGTCTGAGCGAGGTGGGCTGCACAGGCCTGGCTATTTCCTTCTGACATGGGTCAACCCTGTGGGGCTGCTGGTGGTCCAGGGCTCCTCGCTGAGCTGGAGAGGCTTCTTCCAACTCTCCGCGTGATCGCTTCCTCCCTGCTTCTTTCATGGATGTTGATCCCCAAGGGGGACCTTAGAACTGGACATGGAACAATAGACTGGTTCCAAATAGGGAAAGGAGTACATCAAGGTGTATATTGTTACCCTGCTTATTTAACTTATATGCAGAGTACATCATGAGAAACGCTGGGCTGGTTGAAGCACAAACTGGAATCAAGCTTGCAGGGAGAAATATCAATAACCTCAGATATGCAGATAACACCACCCTTATGGCAGAAAGCAAAGAAGAACTAAAGAGCTTCTTGATGAAAGTGAAAGAAGAAAGTGAAAAAGCTGGCTTAAAGCTCAACATTCAGAAAACTAAGATCATGGCCTCTGGTCCCATTACTTCATGGCAAATAGATAGGGAAACAATGGAAACAATGAGAGACTATTTTTTGGGCAAAATCACGGCAGATGGTGATTGCAGCCGTAATATTAAAAGACTCTTGCTCTTTGGAAGAAAAGTTATGACTAACCTAGACATATTAGAAAGCAGAGATATTACTTTGCCAACAAAAGTCTGTCTAGTCAAAGCTTTGGTTTTTCCAGTGGTCATGTATGGATGTGAGAGTTAGACTATAAAGAAAGCTGAGCACCGAAGAAATGATGCTTTTGAACTGTGGTGTTGGAGAAGACTCTTGAGAGTCCCTTGGACTGCAAGGAGATCAAATCAGTCAAGCTTAAAGGAAACCAGTACTGATTATTCATGAGGAGGACTGACGCTGGAGCTGAAATTCCACCTCCAATCACCTGATGTAAAGAACTGACTCATTGGAAAAGACCCTGATGCTGGGCAAGATTGAAGTCAGGAGGAGAAGGGGATGACAGAGGATGGGATGGTTGGATGGCATCACTGACTCAATGGACATGAGTTTGAGTAAACTCTGGGAGCTGGTGATGGACAGGGAGGCCTGGCTTGCTGTAGTCCATGGGGTCGCAGAGTCAGACACGACTGAGAAACTGAAATGAACTGATCCCTAAGGAGCACTGTTTCCCTCACAGTTCAGTGAGTGCTGGGGTCCACAGTCCAGCCCGCAGTGCCCAACGCCTTCCTCTCTGAGGCTATGTGAACTGGTACAAAACCTGGACGAGGCATGCTCTTGGAGGGCGAGGGTCACGAGGAGCCTCACCCCGCGGATGGTGGAGGGGAAGTGCAGGGCCCTCAGCCCGTACACAGATCATGCAGCAGGCAGGAGACGGGCAGGTGGGTTTCCTGAGACAGCAGCCCCAGACGTGGGAGGGGCCCCAAACTCTTCATGGACCAGAGCTGGCCCACAAGACACCTGGGGTGGGAGGCGGCCAAGATGGGGAGTGGAGAAACACGGTGGTCACCTCCCCTTAGGATGTGCCTGGATTACAACCGCATATGGAGCAGTTATCTGAAACAACCTGAAGACCATCAGGAAAGATTTTTCACAACTACAGACATGAAGAAAGATGCTATGAGGGATGGGCAGGAGGGGTGCAGACCCAGTATAGTCAGGACACATAATCCCAGACCAGTGACAAGCAAACAGCAAAGAATATCAAACAGCATCCGTGTCCATCAATAGATAAATGGGTAAAGGGGATGTGGTATATCTTTAGGATGGACTATTACTCAGCCATTCAAAGGAATCTTGTAATCTGGGACAACATGAAATCAGTCAGACCTAGAAACCCCCCATATAATCTCACTTATATGTGGAATTTTTAAAACAAGGTGAAAACAGACTCATAGATACAGATAACTAGCCAGTGGTTGCCAGAGGGGAGGGGAGCTTGTGGGGAGAAACAGGTGAAAGGGATTAAGAGGCACACATCTCTAGTTATAAAATAAATACTCCATAGGAATACAGCACGCAGCATGGGGCAATAGTCAATAATGCTGTAATGACTTTACATGGGGACAGAGGGTGACTAGACTTACCATGGTGATCATTTTATAACGTATGCACACCTCAAATCGCCGTGTAGCACACCTGAAACGAACATGATATTGTATATCAACTGTATTGCAATTAAAAAACAAAAGCCTGGTGTCTTTGCATTAACTGATTCATAGTCAGGAACAAGTTTCATGTTGTCCTTTAGCAAGGGATGACTAGCTTACTTTTAATGACAAGCAATCCATCCTGGGAGACAAGGGTGCCGCCATGAACTTGGGTGCAGAGCGTCTCTGTGCCCGGGGCTGTCAGCTTTCCCAGGACATGATGGGGAGCCACGCCAGAGGCTGGGCCCTCAGCACGGCGGGAGGGTGAGTGGCGTCTCGTGGTTCTCCTGCCCTGTGCAGAGTTGGGGGTGGTGTGGCCTGCATTTTTCATCTGAGGATCACAACTCCGGAACTTCGGCTTCAGCCAAGGGTCTGCCCAAGCGATGGGCTTGGGGCTGCTCCTGGAGTTGATCCTTGGCACCTCCTTGAGAAATGGTCAATCAAGTGTGCACCAAAACAGAGAATCTGGAAGGGAACCTGCTGCCGGGAACCCCCTGTTGGCTCCCACAGCCAAATCCATTGATTTGCGGATGACGCGGCCCTCCGGAGTTCCTGCGACTTCTGGGTTTCCATGCTGTGGGCTGGCGGCAGCTGGGCCAGCCTCCATCCCTTGCCCCTCCTTGCCCCTCCCCCTGCAGCATCGCCTGTTTGCCTTCCAGCCGCTACCTCTTTTCTCTACATCTTTTTCTTCCAGCCTCTTCTGGACGCATGTCGTTCCCACGTGGGAGGAAGCTGTCCAATTCTGCTTCCCAAAACACTGGGAAATGGTTCCAAACACCATGGCTCCAAACTGTATCCTGGCAGAACACCGGGGCCTGAGGTTTGTTTCCGGAAACCCTCCAGAGTGGGTGGGGCTCTGCTCAGCCCTGCCCTGCCCACTCCCCACCCACCCCCAGTGGGGGATGCTCTTCCTTCCGCCAGTCCAGTCCTGGAACTCCCTGGAGGATGGGCCAGAGCGTCTCAGCTCCAGCCTGCAGATTCACTGTAACATTTTAAAGGCTCGTCCAGGGCCCAACAGTCATCTGAAAACAAAAATCCCCTCTAATTGCCTTTTCACGATTTCCCTGAATGGTCCCCGATTCCTAAAGCACGTGCCAACAGGATGACTGTGCAGCTTTGCAACCGTTTTGATCGTTATCATCAACTTTGCTGCTTCGGGTTTGGCTGCAGACACATGGTAATCATTCATTACCCCACCTTTTACGTCTTCTTAAACTTAGCACTGGCTTCCTCCTTCCCTCTTTCCCGTTCAAGTCGATGGCCATGCCACACTGAGATCCAGAGGGAGGGGCACCCCTTGGACTACACAAACAGGTTCAGTGGCAGCATTTCTACGGATCAGACAAGGAGCAGCAAGAATGCAATTGCACTTCCCATGTGGGAAGTCCTTCGTGAAGGAAGAAAATTCCTTCACCAGGTGGAAGGAATGTCTGTCCCCCATGGATGTGTGAAACCCAGCTCCCTCCTGGAGCACCTCGAGAAGCCTTGGCGCATGTGTGGAATCTTCCAGAGAAATCAGGAATCCTGCTCATTCTGCCAGAGGCTCCCTCCTCTCCTCTGCCTTCTCCTCCGGCCTCGCCCTCCTGGTGTTGGGGGATGTCTGCCCCTTCTCGGGGCCTCTGCTCAGCCTCCTCCAGCCCACCCTGCTGGCCTGTACTGATTTTGAGTCAGTCCTGCCAATGGGATCAACCTTGGGGAGCCCACGCACTGTCCTGCCTGATGGGAAGATGGGCGTGATTGGAGGTGGAGAGGTGATGGACCACCCCCGCCCCCATCAGCCTGCCCCAGCCAGGGGGGCGGCCTGTAGTGAGGTGGAGGGCAGGGCAACCAGCGACCTCTGGGGAGGTCTGAGGGCAGAAGGTGGCCAAGGTCTCACCAGGGCCACATGGAAGGGGTTGAGGACCATGCATCCCATAGGCTATGGGCTACAGACGTAGGCTCGGGGGCTCCCCTCCAGGGCATGAAGCCAGAGGCGACGGGAGGAATAAAGCCAGTATCTGGAAACCTGGAGCCTTGTTGGCGCTGATGGTTAAACTTTGTGTGTCCACCCGGCCAGGCTACGGTGCCCAGTTATTGGGTCAAATGATAGGCTAGGTGTTGCTGTGAAGGTGTGCTGTAGATGAGTGACTGACTTGAGTAAAGATGATTCTTAAAAATGTAGATGGACCTCACCCACTCCTTTGGGAGACTCAAGAGCAAAATCCTGAAGTTTCCCAGAGAAGAAAGGATTCTGCCTCAAGAGGATGACATGGAAATTTGGCTTGAGTGACTAGATGACCTAGCAGTCTGGCCCATGGACATTAGACTTGCCTGGCCTCATCAAGGCAGGAGCCAACTTTTGGAAGCAAAACCTCTCTCTTTTACACACACACACACACACACACACACACACACACACACACACAGATACACACAGAGTTTCTGTGGGTTCTGTTTCTCTGGAGAAGCCTGGCTGACACATCCGGGTTGAGCAAAGGAACCCAAGTGGTCGCAGCCACATTTGGACTGAAGGCACTGGCCGCCGCCTCTGAAGCCTACCCCTTTTGCTCATTGCCCAGCCTGCTTCTGAAGGGATGCTGCCCCCCAACTGACAGGCCCAAACTCTCCCCTTGAAGTCTGCCAACCAGGCCCCAAACAGGCAGGCCCGCCTAAGAGAACAGAGCAATTATTCCCATAAGATGTGGAATGTCTTTGAAGGGCAGCCTCTCTTATGTGACCCTTGAATATTCTCCACAAGGATAATATTAATAATGGGAAATTCTAGGAGAAGAATCTTTAGCAGAAGATGCTGGCACAGTGACAACACAGGGATCCTTCTTTTGAAGAGCTCCATTCTCTTAACCAAATCTGTCATATGGCCTTGCACTAAAGAGGAAGGGGCTTGTGGTGCCATGTGGAAGAAATTCAGAACGTTGAGCTCACCAGCTCCATCCCCATCTTCAGAGAGATACCCGGCTCTTTGCTCTGACAGGCATAGAGGAGGAATTTTGATGCTAGCCACACCACAGTGAGGATACACATGGTAATTGTGGTGTGTAATTACCACGGCCCTCCCAGGAGAGCCACAAGAGAATCCCGAAAGATCTCAGCAGGATGCCATTCCGACTCTGGCAGAGTGGGGCGGGGTGCTTGCCTATAAATTGTACACAGTCTTGAGATGATTTCCCAGTAAGAGTGCAATCAGCAGTGTGAGTGAGTGTGGGTGTGTGGCTTGTGTAGCAAGCTGGCTGTGAAGTTTCTGTTGGCCCGTAGAGTCAAAACATCTGCTGAATAAATAATTGACTTGTTGGCTGAACACAACAGCATGAGCAGAGGCGATTGGCCAGCTGTGCCTGAACTAGTTAGGAGTATTTTACTGAAGTCAGTAGAGATTACTGTCTGAAACAAGTAAGCTTCAAGCCTCGGGTAATTTTTTTTAAAAACAACCCCTAGCTCTAGCAGGCACTTAAAGGCAGGTATCATGACGAGAGTAACATTTCCCTGAAGGCTTGTTTTTTATGGGCACATTTTCCCTGAGAGCAGAGATTATTCGGGTGTGTGTTATGCTCCATTGCTCTGCCCTGTCTGGCTCTTTGCAGCCCCGTGGACTGTAGCCCACTAGGCTCCTCTGTCCATGGGACTTCCAGGCAAGAATGCTGGGATGGGTTGCCGTGCCCTCCTCCAGGGGATCTTGGTGACTCTGGGATTTGAAGCTGCATCTTCTGCGTCTCGCGTTGCAGGCAGTTTCTTCACCTGCTGAAGCCTGGGGAACATTCACACCACCAAGTTAAGGATATGGTCAATAGTCATAACGTTTCAACTACACGGCTTCTCTGATGCGCTTCCTCTGTCCTGTCACCCACTTTAGGATGCAGGTGTCCTGACGATACCAACACTAAACGAAGGCACACTATTAGTTGAAAGCTTCTCAGGGCTTAGAAAAGCTAGGCCTGGGCAGTGAGAAGAAAGGGGTTAAACTACTGCAACTCACAAAAGTTCTGAATAAGACTCAATTTCCACACAATAAATCAATCACCCCAAGGAATGACAAGTGCTCAAGGTCAGAGGAAGAAGGTAGATTCGTCAAGAGGAATCCACAAATGTGGAGGGGTTAAGGTTTGCAGCCCCTGTGAGGTAAGGCACGGACCCTGAGTGACATTCTCTCATTCTCATCCATACCCCACACCCGTGTCCACAGGTGCATCCTTACCTGCATGCTGTCCCCTCCTTCATCCTTGTCCCCATTCCACCCAGACCTGTGTCTGTGGCCAGGCCTCTACACTCCTCCCCATCAACATCCCCGACCACTTCCCACCCTCCCCTCCAGCCATCTCCCCATCCCTGGCTTTGTTGTTTTTCAGAGGCTAAGTCTCATCTGACTCCTTGCGACCCCATGAACTGCAGCACGCCAAGCCCTTCTGTCCTCCACTGTCTCCTCGAGTTTGCTCAGATTCTTGTTGAGTCAGTGATGCTATCTAACCATCACATCTTCTGCCATCCCTTTCCTCTTTTGCCTTCAATCTTTCCCCGTATAAGAGTCTTTTCCAAAGAGTCGGCTCTTAGCAAAGGCCGGCCAATATGTTGGAGCTTCAGCTTCAGCATCAGTCCTTCCAATGAGTTTTCAGGGTTGATTTCCTTTAGACTGGACTGGTTTGATCTCCTTGCAGTCAAGGGGACTCTGAAGAGTCTTTTCCAAGACCACAGTTTGAAAGCATCAATTCTTCGGGTATCATCCAGACCCAACTTCTCCACCCAGGTTTCCAACGCTTCCCCATCGCACTGGTAGCCCTTCCCACATCCGTGTCTACTTCCGTGTCCCCATCCACGCCCGCCACGCCCACACCCACGGCCACAGCCCATCTGCATCCCTGCATCTTGATAAAGATGCAGCCACTGCTGCGTGTTATCCGATGGTGTATGCACTCTGGGAGGCCAACAGTCAGACTGACAAGCGAGCTTGCAATGTCTCGTCGCCAGGAGGTCTTCTAATTAGCCCCTGAGAGAATCTAGTGGTTCCTGTTTCATAATTTGACGAGGCCTGCAAGATTAAGACAGCTTTCATTTTGTCACCACAAATAACTAACCTCCCTCATGTCAGGTGACCAGCTGGATATCATACCACTGTCAGATTTGGCAAAGTTGAAACGACAGAAAGCAAGTGTGAACTCTCACAAGATCTCTAGTACATTGGCGCCTTCCCTCCTGTCCAGCCTTTAATTGGTCCTGTTCAGTCCATCACCTTCGTCATTCCCTGGTTCTAATCCTGGTCCTTGAACAGGGCTGTAACTGCTTTAAAAGTCAACAGGGTACTTTTGAGACATATACTTTCTTTTCCTTCCTAAAGAGTATTAACCACCACAAGCATCATTTTAGCAGTCAGCTGAATGTGTTACCTCGTCAGTCTCTAAAAGTTAATATTTTCCTTAAACGCTTTTTATTATTCAAACATTAGTGGCCCCGTGAAAGACTCACCCTTTGCTTTATTACTGCATCTGTATGGAATCTACTCAACAAAAAGAATTCAGTGTTTTTGTCATCAAAATTAAAATCAATAATGGGGCTGACATTTTTCCTATTCCTAATTATTATCTTGGCGAATCTCCTTATTCTTGGTAAATTAATAATTATTAGTCAACCTAAATCCTTTTTGGGAAAGAGAAGCAATTATTTAAAAAGAACTTAATTTCTGTCCCTCTACATAAGACATGATAAACACATTAGTAAATGATTTGCTGTTGACTCCAGTTTGTCCATGCTTCTGTATCTCAAGAGACACATCTCCCCAGACATTTATTCATTCTGCTGACATGTATTGGGAGTCTAGAGTGCAAGGCCCTGTGTTGGTGTCCTGCAGCTAGAGACCTGTCCGTATAGTGACATGTTCTGAAAACTCTCGTGTGGTGTGGAATTGCCCACTGATAGACGCATAGCAACCAGAAACAGTGTTCCCACTGGCGGAGCCATTCCACACGCTTGAGGTGAGAGTTTCTATGGGGGTGGGGGTAGAGGGAAGGCTCAAACTGACTCTGCCCCCTGGCTGGCTGGGCAAGGTTGTAGTTCACTTTGGGCACCTGGATAGCCCTGCCTTCTTTCTCAGGTCAGCTGCACATGCCCCAGGCCTCGGAGGGGCTGGGGCGGGGGGCAGTGGTGGGATGCTGGCTGCACCCTAAGCCCACAGGGAACCGAGGAATCCTTTCCCTGCCAGGCTCAGAAGCTTGTTTGTTTACCAGAGAAGAATTTGTGTGCACTGAGGTAAACCTTAGCCAAGGAATTTCCCCTCTTTTTATTCGTGGGCAGTTGTAGGAAGTGCTGAAGAGAATCACCACGTCCCAGGACGATGCTGCTCCGAAAACGCTGTGGCTTGTCCCCAGGGGAAACAGCACGGGGTCATGTGGTTAGAAACTCGTGATTAGAACTCTGCTAGCTCAGTTTTCTCCTTCACAGGATATAGTTTTCCCTCGATGTTTCCACAAATATGTGAAAAATGTTGGCAACGAAAGAAACACTCAAATATTTATCTTGTATTTAACAATATTGAGAGTTACTTGAGTGTTTTTTGTTATTTTCATTTGAAGGCTGAGGTCTGTTATTTCATGTGAATGAGAGATAAAAAGTCCTTCTGCGGTTTAACGGATAGGATATTTTCAGACTGAAGAAGTTAAAAGAAAAACAAATAGCAAACTTCAGTATGGGCATTCTTGATTTATTTTCCTACTTGTTTCCTTCTGCTTGTTTTCCTACTCAAATTTCATATTAAAAAATGTCTTAAAGTTGTGAATTCCCTGGTACGTGGGGCACCTAAAAGTCTGTCCGGGCTTGGAAAATCAAAACGAGAGACCCCAGCAGACATCTTACATGATTTCTTGTGCTGCCATGAGGGTGTTTTATTTTATGTTGACAGAAGAACAGTGTTTCCATCTTGCGACATCTTCTCATCATTAGAGAAATATTTTTCCTATTTTATTTCCCATAACTACAGGTTCCTATTATGCTCTGTAATGTGGTTAGAGGATCAATGCTTATTCGATGGGAGACTGAGCCTCAGTGAAGTCGGGAATAAAGAAGGGAGTGGGTGACAGGATTTGTTTTCTAAATCAGTTTAGTACCTCGGATTTCTTAAAGCTGAAATAATTGCAAAAAAAAAAAAAAAACCCC
>SJYF01001869.1:303652-320177 GCA_006410515.1 Procapra przewalskii | reverse complement strand
AAAACAACAAATTCGCAAAGTCAATGCTGAGTAATAACTGATTAGTCAAGGGAAAACTCAGCCTGTTTGCATCACCTGGCCCCCGGGAGAGGGGAGATTTGGCTTAGTGTCAGAAGTTCCAGTGCCAAGAGACTTGCCCCTTGGCAGGAGGGAGCAGGGGTCCAGATTCTTGTCTGGGAGGACCCAGACGGCAGAGGGTGCCATGCAGATCCCATCTCTGGTTCCAGCCTTCCCTGTAGGCTGTATGTGAAGCCTGGGTTACCTGGAAGGGAGGCGGGCAGCGCTGTCCTTGAGCAAGACGTGGGGGCTGTGCACTCTTTCTTTGTAACTCAGGTCCCATAGACAGCCTTCACCGACTTCCACATCTTTCCTAGGGGTCACAGGAAGACTGGGAATAGAATTCAGGAGTGTGCACGAACCTCCAAGTTCAGCAGCTCCGTTTTCCTGTATAATTGAAGAAATAGGAAACTCAAGAAGTTTCAGAGTCATCCAGTTGTGAAGGAG
This sequence comes from Procapra przewalskii, assembly GCA_006410515.1. NCBI lineage: Eukaryota > Metazoa > Chordata > Mammalia > Artiodactyla > Bovidae > Procapra > Procapra przewalskii. Next base: position 319,673 of record SJYF01001869.1, on the reverse strand, counting down.
AAGGGTTGAGAACTGAACTCAAGTCTATTGATCCCCTTCACACAATGCTAAAACCCACCCTTCTCTGTTTTGTTTTTAACCAAGATCACCTGCAGAGTCCAATGCCCTGCTGAATTCCATCTGTTTCCTGCAGGAAGATCTGTGAGCAAACAAAGCTTTCATCATTTGACTCCAAAGGTTGGTCCTAGGTGGTCCATCTTCTGCATAGGAAGTTGGCACCCTTAACCTGGGCAGCCACAGTGCCTCTGAGCAGCAAACATGTCTCTGCCAAATGGGACCGGGAGAGGTGGCAGCAGGACCCATGGCTATCCTCCGTGTGTGGCAAGATCCAGGTTTTGAAGGACTGTGGACAGCTTCAGACATGAAGACCAAGACATGTGAGACTCTTGGTGTAATTAAAAGGTAATCGGTCCTTGCACAGAACTCCTTCCTCCCCTCCCACCACGTGTATATATGCACGTGTGCAGACAGACAGACAGACAGATACACACACACACACACACACACACACACACACACTTCTGAAAGGCAGGCTTTGGGCTGAGTGCCTGGGTGCTCCGCTGAAGTGGGCGAGGAGAGAGGTCTTAGCACAAATCCCTCACTGCCTTGGCATTCACAGACCTGGTTTTCCTGCAAAGATTCCAGTCCATTCTACAGGGGCTACCCAGTCTTATGGCTTCAGATGCAGGCTGATACGCCTGCCTGGGCAGATAGTTATTTCATTTTGGACTTGCTTTGCCATTACATATAAAGAAAGTGAAAGTGAAGTCGCTCAGTTGTGTCTGACTCTTTGCGACCCCATGGGCTATAGCCTAGCAGGCTCCTCTGTCCATGGAATTCTCCAGGCAAGAGTACTGGAGTGGGTTGCCATTTCCTTCTCCAGGGGCTCTTCCCCACCTAGGAATCGAACCCAGGTCTCTTGCACTGCAGGAAGACGCTTTAACCTCTGAGCCACCAGGGAAGTCCTATTACATGTAAAAGTAAGGCTGTTGCCTGGCCTTCTTTCTCTTTATTGAGTGGTTGGAGAAAGACACAGGAGGAAGTGGGGTCCGTCATCGCACAGATCTGGGTCTAAAGGCAGTAGAGCCCCTGCTCACCGGGAGGCCGCCCCACCCTGGCCCCTACCAGGTCCTGCTTGAACATCCGTGACTCACGCCACAGGCTTTTGTGGTTTAGTTTCCCCTCCTGCCGAATACTGGTAATGAAAGTGAAAGTGAAAGTCGCTCAGTGTATCCGACTCTTTGCGACTCCACAGAGTACACAGGCCGTGGAATTCTCCAAGCCAGAATACTGGAGTGGGTTGCTATGCCCTCCTTCAGGGTATCTTCCCAACCCAGGGATGGAACCCAGGTTCGATCTGCATTGCAGCTGGATTCTTTACCAGCTGAGCCACCAGGGAAGCCCAAGAATACTGGAGTGGGCAGCCTGTCTCTTCTCCAGTGGATCTTCCAGACCCAGGGATTGAACCGGCGTCTCCTGCACTGCAGGCAGATTCTTTACCAGCTGAGCCACCACGGAAGCCCAAACACTGATAATGGGACACATTTATTTTCTGGTTAGCCAGCCACAGAATTTTGTGTTTCTCAGCCTTTCATACCATCATCTAGCCCACAAATATTTTTTTAGTACTTGCAAAAATACCAGCGTTGTGCTAGGTGGTGGGAGGGTCTTTAACTCCCAGGAGACTAGAGGCTAGAGGGAGATGGAGGAGACACGGGGAAGAACCTTGGGGCCACGTTTCCCAGCAGGTGGGGGCACTTTGGCCTTCAGCTGAGCAGCCTTTTTTTGACCACACGATGAGGCATTAGCTTACACCGAGTCACACAGTAAGAAACTCACCTCTGTGTCCTTTCTCTTTGGATCCTCAATGACAAAGAGAAAGGCTATCCCTGCTTATTCCTGAAAATGGGTTGTTGCAGAATCTCGCTGTAATTTTAGGAACATTGCTTCATTTTTGTTTGCAGCTAGAGATTTATTTGAAAAGGTGATCTGGATTACCCTTGGATCATAGTGATGTAAAGTGCTTTTATTTTTAAAATAAATTTAAGTGAAAAAATGAGTCCCTGTCTTAAAAGAATATAGAAAACAGAAGCTGAGTTAGGCACAGACATGGAAAGCTCAGAGGGTGGGTAAGGTGTTAGATGTTGTTGGGTTTTAGGATGGGATGAACCACTTTGGATGTGAGAGTTGGACCATAAAGAAAGCTGAGCGCTGAAGAATTGATGCTTTTAAACTGTGGTGTTGGAGAAGACTCTTGAGAGTCCCTTGGACTGCAAGGAGATACAACCAGTCCCTCTTAAAGGAGATCAATCCTGGGTGTTTATTGGAAGGACAGATGCTGAAGCTGAAATTCCAGTACTTTGGCCACCTGATGCGAAGAGCTGACTCACTTGAAAAGACCCTGATGCTGGGAAAGATTGAGGGCAGGAGGAGAAGAGGATGACAAAGGATGAGATGGTTGGATGGCATCACTGACTCAAAGGACACGAGTTTGGGTAAACTCCAGGAGCTGGTATTGGGCAGGGAGGCCTGGCGTGCTGCGGTCCATGGGGTTGCAAAGAGTTGGACATGACTGAGCGACTGAACTGAACTGAATTGAATCACTTGGTTAAGGGAATCTGCCCAGAGGAGGGGTCATTCAAACAGGGACCCGGAGGAGAGCAGGAGAGCTGGGGAAGCACGGAGGCAAGGAAGAAAGAGGGGGCAGTGGGCCCCAAATCTTACATCAGGGCCAAGGGCTGCAAGCATGGTCTCACGACGTGGCTGAGGCCGGGGGTCCTGGAGGACACCAGCAAGTGGTGAGATGAGTGGCAGGTGCGGGTGTGGGGCAAGGCGGGCTGACCAGGGGTCCATGGAAGTGTCTCAAGCAAGGGCGCCCCCCAAAAGCTATTCTGCCTTTGTTGCTGCTCCTGGAAGGGGTCTCCTCCTTCTCTGGAAGATTCCCAGTGCCCACGATTCCATCTGGCCAGCACATCCCGTGGCTTCCTTTGTCTCCCTGGAGGGAAGCAGAGGAGGGGAGTGGGGTGACTGACAGGTGAGCCCCAAATCTTAGCACACACACATCTTTATGATCCCAAGTAAGAAATCGAAATGTGACCACTTCCATTCCCAGTCCTTCTCATGGGAGTTTGACCTGGACTCAATCAATGCACGTGTCTAGAGCTGCTGAGATGCTTCCCGGCTGTGCTCGCGCTGTGGGCAAACTCGCTCCTTATGCTGGTCAGCTTCAGGTGCCAGAACCAGACACCCGCAGGAACAACAGAGGTGTATTTCCCACAGCTATGGAGGCTGGAAGCTCAGGTCAGGGCCTGCCAGGGCTTGGCTTCTGGTGAGGACTGCCGCTTGGCTTGCAGACAGCCTCCTTCTCACTGTGCCCTCATGCAGAGAGGCCTGTTAGGCACAATCTGCTTTCCTCTTTGGAAGCCCTCGTGATCCACCATGCCAAAGGTGTCAGGACACTGAGCGTGACCTCTGCCAGCTTCCCCGCTCCCCTCAAGCCCCGGCTGAGGGTCTGCTCTGAGCCTCCCCCGGGGAATATGGCTTTCTCTGTCCAGTCTGCTTTAGGCTCCATTTAGGAATGAGTGGTAATTCTGGGTTCACCGAGTTCTGATTCTTAAGTTGGAAGTGGGGTGAGTGGCCCCAGAAACTCCTGGGTAAGTGTGGAGGATTTCCTTCAGTTATATACAAATACAAAAATGTCTTTACTGAGACTAAAATCCTTGCTGGTGTCAGAATTTGCTAGAGCAGTTTGGCTAAGTATGAAACGTATGGAGAAGTGGACTAAAATGGCACAGGGGTGATTGGAGTGTATTCTCACGAATTTAGAGATAGACAAAAATCTGTAGAACCAGAGTCAACATTACCCAGAATTTGAACAGATATATCAGTCAAAATTCCAATAATGCCAATAACAGTAACAGGTTTGTTGAGGTCTTACACATTGGTATGCTTTATATGCATTAGTAAAATATATGTCTTGTGGTACATATTTCACTGTGTATGTGGGATTTGCATTTTAGAAAACTTAAAGGAAACCATTGGATATTAAAAGGGATAATACATTTTCATCACATAAAGTAAATGATTAGCATAGAAAGTCCTTACCACTCATCAGGATTATCCTAAAGATTGGAATTCGCAGAAGGCTCCTGTTCTCAAGTGTTCATGACAATACATGTCATTGGTAAACACTTGCTGTGGCGATGCGGAGCAGTGAACTGGCGTCCCGCAGACACGAGCTCTGCAGTGCTTTCCTGATAGACCTCACCCAGCAGGACCTCACTCTGCACGTGGCTTGTGGCCGGAAGAGAGCAGTTTGTCCATCTGTGTTTGGAACGGAGTCCGAGTGTCCACGCACCACCAGGGAACCTGATGGGACCTGCTGCGTCCAGGGGGGTGGATGTGCCCGAGCCTCTGCGTTCTCGGTGCTAATCTGCCGCTGGCGAAACTGGCCTGCCATCATCGCTTTTGGCCAGGGCTCCCTTGTGATTCGAAAGCGAGACACACAGGCTTTCTGCCATCCAGCAGGAGCCCAGGCTCCTTGCTTAAGAAGGCAAAAGCCGTTTTAAAAAGTGTGTGACCAGAGTCCTGAGTGTGGTGGGCTGAACTGGTAGGAAATAACGTTGAGCCCAGTGTTTTGGCAAGGATTGGGAGAGTGAGGCAGACGCGTTTGTTTACCTTCCCAGCTAGAAAAGCAGCACGTAGGTCGGCAGCCAAGAAGAGGAGGGTCGAAACGGGGAACAGGGAACAGAACTTGGCTCTGCTTGTATTGATTTTGGCAAAAACACCACGTGAAAAATTGTGCCTCAGATAAAAATAAATTATAATCTACAAGTATTTGAATGAGAAGGGTTCCCTGTGAAAACTTAATAAATGAATGCTAATTCAGTTACCAATTTGTTGCCATGAAACATAATCATTCGTGTTATTCCGTGGAGCTTGTTTTGGAAAAGATTGCATAACCCATGAAGCAATTCTTCATAAAGTGCATAAAAGTGTCAGCTTATGTATAATTTACACAGCAAATGTTAGTTATGGTCTGTTTAATAGTATTTAATGCTGTCCTATGACATCATTCTTTCATTCACCAACTGAAAAAAAATTAAAAGACCCATCAAAGACAGTTTATAGAGTCAGAAATATGCTTATTGAATTTGATAAAAATTGTAGAGGATGATAAACAGATTCACTGGGGGAGGGATCTTGAAGAGATTTTTGGGAAGAGTTATTGTGCAAATGCATACTCGGTATTTACTCTATACTCATTTTAACCATAATTCACTAACTGGGTATGTGTTATCTAATATGCTGCTAACATGCCCTAAGCAATTCATTTTGCCGACAGCATAGTAAATTGCCATAGAGCCTTGGCCCTTTATTAGTAGCAATGATTAAAACCAATTTTCGTTGAAGGTACTACATTTTCTGCACTGCCTACGGGGCATCCCTGTGGTGGGGAGGGAGAGAGACTGCTGCCTGTATCCTAATCTCTCCCACTTTTAGCCCCAAATCCATTCTGTATCTTTCAGCAGGATATACCCACCTACGTCTGTTTACACCATTTTTCTACCGTGTAGAATATTTTTAGTGCTGTTTGAAAAAGCAGCTCAAAATGTTTGAAAACTGTTGTATTGAATATAATATAGCCCATGATCTGTCTTTATGCTGGAAAAGCATGAAATAAAAAAAAAATCTACCCCTTCCTCTGTGTGTGTGTGTGTGTGTGTGTGTGTTGAATCCTATAGGAAGACAAGGATTGACTTCATATATTATGGGACCAGAATATTCTAGTATGTTAACTCTGGGTGAATTCTCATAGGGTATGTAACTGTATTATTTAACTCGGCAAAGCAAGTCGGGGTACAATTTGTGTGAAATGTATTATAGAAAATGAAGTTACAAACCCTCACATGTCATGAACCCTGGCACGCGTTTCTTGGAGTTCCACTGGATGGGAGTTTGCATAATTCAGCTTTGAGTTTCCACGCTCTGAGTTCACACGCTACACATGTGCACTGTGTCTCAGAACCTTATTTTATTTGCAAATGGATTTCCTGGCTCCCGAGTTTGGGTTTGATCCAGGGGTCCTCAATGAGTCTGCAAGGAATACTTTTGTAAGTTTTGCCTGAGCATTGGTAGGACGAGATCTCAGCAAGCCGACAACTCGAACTGAAACCCAACCCTGTGCCCACCCCACGACCCCACCAGGATGACTCCGAGGCCCTGCGTCTCGTGAGTTGCGGGTCGCATGCCTGGGAAAGGGGAGGGCTGGCTTCTCAGCCAAACTTCAACATCTGGTGAGCTGGCTTCCAGCGTTGCTGCTTGAAAGGCCCTCAGCAAATGTCCTTCAGGAACAACTTGGGGGTCATCCTCTGTGGAATGGCACCCAAAGGTTTTACACAAAGAATTTTTTTTTTCTTTGCCCAGGGTGGGGGTGCCCTTTCCACTAGGGAGACAGAAGGCAAACCCCAGCAGTTTATCTCCTGATCCAGGCGGCGCCCAGGTTGGTGTCCGATGGTGGTGCCGTGTTCCAGGGCAGGGCGCTGGCGAGCTTCACCTCTGATCCCCACTACCTGCTGTGCTGGCATCTCCTGAAGCACACACTGGACCAAGATGGCATCTGTTGTCTCAGTTTGTCCCCGCAGCCTCCTTGTAGAAGCCTGGGGCAGGAGCCCCCTTGGTCCTCTCGGCCTCTGGCACCCCTCTGCGAAGCTCCTTTCACGTATCCCTCTCTCTGAGTCCTTCGTCTTCCACCCAGTGCAGGCACTCTGCACCTGCTCAGGGTTTCCCAACTCCTGGAGGAGCTTCCCTTTGCCCTATTTCTCACCGTGACTACTCCAGGCTCCTCCCTCCCTTCCTTCTCTCTGATCCAGATGCTCTGCTACTGAATGCCATTCCTTCTTGGTCCTGCTGAGTGCAAATTTGGAAATGTGGGCTAATGGGGGATCCTGAGTTAATGGCTTTCCCTCCCACGTAACACTTTTCAGACAAGCGACTCTCCCCCAAGGGAGGGAACGGAGAGGTGGGGATTTCTGCTTCAGCATCAGGCCTTGATCGAAGATGAGATTGTGACAAGGAGGCCTTTCGAGGCTTTTAAACTCAAATCCTGGAGGCAGCTGCCCTTCTCTGCCACGGGGACAGGGGTGGTGGGTGGTGGGTGGAGGAATCCTCTGACTCCTCCCTCCATCTCATCTTCTCCAGCTCAGGTTCTTGGCTTTGTGTGTGGAGTTTGGCCAGGCTCTGGATGAGTCTTCAGCTGGCCGCTGAATCCCTCTGGCTTTGGAACCTGGGGAAGTCTCCCATGTTTCCTCATTTATAGAGCGGATAGTTCTGTGGGCTTCCTGGCGGGGTGGGTGAGCGCTACAGAAGCTGCACCCAGGAATGCAACCCAAGCACGTCCCAGATGCAAACCATAGGCTGGGACCCTACGGGTGATTTTATCTTAGAGGCCGATCCATCAGGGAGAACTGGAGGACATGGAGCGCAGAAGGGGCCACGATGGCCTGAAACGCCTCTGGTCTGCTGGTCTGCTTCTGTTGAGGTTTTGGCTCTGGGTGAGTGGAGGACCACTCTGTGGTTGACCAGAAGGAAACGAGGTGGCCCAGACCAGGAGAAAAGCTGGAGAGGACGAGACATCGGATGGGGCGATGGGAAGACCTGTCTGTGTCTAGGGCACACATGTGGGGCTGAGAACCCACTTTGACCCTCCCACTCCTTGGTTTCAAGGCCTCTATTTTGCCTTCTTTAAAATGCCAAGACAGATCCTCTCCAGAGACTGTTGCAACCTCATGAGGCAATGGATTTCTCTTGGGTAAGTTACCCGGAGAATTTCCGAATCCACCTGATAATTTTAGAGAGAGCCTTAGACACTCAACTTTGTGAGTCAAGATCCAGTCTCCCTGACGCCACCTCCTACACACTCAGTGCTTACAGGGCTCATCAGCCTCTTTGAATTAAGGTAAATCCAGGTCACACAGAAAATTCAAAAGGGAGCCCGGCTCCTTTGTCATTTTCACATGTCTTCCTCCTGAAGATCAAAGCTGCTGTCCTTTGGAGAGATTACTTGACTAATTGTGTAGTTGTAGCTTAGACTCAATGAATAGTTAAATGGCTTTTTGCTGTCAAAATTACACCTTCTCCAGGAGTTGGAAGGAACAATGGCTCTGGTTGAGTCTGGTTGCTATAATATTGATATCCTTCATGAATAGTAAAAAGATTGCTTTTTTTAAACCTTTCTTGGTTAAATTGATCCCTTTTCTTTAGGGACTTATAGAAATGGGTAGCCCGTGAAAACAGCCTAAACAGTGGCTGTTGGGGATGAAATGGGACTGAAAGAGGTAATTCCTCCTGGAAATCCATGAAGCAGCGGGGAATGCTCCAACACATGCGGTTCATAGAAACTTCAAATGCTTCGTCTTCTTTTTACCTGTGCTTAGAAGTTAAAAATGTTGTTCAACAGTTTTTTTTTTCTGCCCACTTTTTTTTTAAATCCCCACTCCCTCTGCCAAACAAAAGCATATGATGGTTTTTGGTGAGTGGGGTCCTTTTGTTGTTGGATGCTTAATTTCAGTTTATCCGGAATAATCGCCCTATTAACAAATTCCTAAGATAGTAATTCATCTAAAACAAAACCGATTTCCCAGGACCTTTCCCAGTGAATCCCCGTCTTCCACTGACCTGGTCTGTGGCAAATCCACCTTATGCTCCCAAAGGAAAACAAGGGCTCAGAGACCATCTCTGTGACGCAGGACTTCAGCGTCGCTTTGGGGAACGAGCTGCAAGACGCATTTACCCAGCGAAAGAAGAGAAAGGCATTTTGTTCCCCAATGTTGAAAGGTAGACAACTAACGGCGTATTTCTAATTACCTGACTGCTTTAGCACGGAAAGTAGTCAGTTTATAGTCACCTTCAATACGTAGACTACAAATTATTAGTGCATGGAAATGGCATCCAAGTTCTGTGGCTGGGTCTAGTAATTTTGGATATTTTCCATGCTATTACTGCCTGCTCCATATACCTTTACTGGTTCTTTTTGAAATTAACTTAATGGCACTCTGCAGAAATGGACTGCCTACTGCGAGTGTGCGCTTGCCTGCGAAGATGGACTGAGTTCCCACTGAGAAGCACTGATTTGGCACAAACAGAGGAATGCTTCAGCATTAATTTACTTGAGTATCAAATTATTCAAAATAAATAATTAAAGGCTTTTTAGGAGTTGGAGTCAATATTTGCTTTCAATATTTTGGATCCATTAACACATATCCCATATTGAGAAAGGCCGGAGGCCCTGCCAAGTTCTGCCAGGCGGCAGTGCGTTCCTCAGCTTGCTACAGGTTTTTCCCTCCAGGCCTAGCTGTCTTTCCCTGTCCCTGAAATCCCTCCGCAGCCCCTGGAATGCTCATCCAGCGAGCCTGCCCTCCCGGGGCAGCGGCTCTGGCGCCGTCTGATGTCCTCCCTGTTCGCTGCCCTGGAGTCTGCAGCCCTTCTCCTCCAGGCGATGTTTCTCTGGAGGGACAGGGTCCCTGGGGAGAGAGACGTGGGGACAGGAGGCCTACATGGTCCCCCGGAGGCTGGTGACCACGGCATGGCCGTGTGGGGAGAAGAGCCCCCAGAGGCTGCCCCTGGAACAGCGGTTTGACCCAGGCCTTGTCAAATCCGAAGCGTCTCCCTGACCACCTGCCCTGCCCTCTGCTGGAGGCCTGTCCACCCTCATGCTCCCTGTCATCCTCAACTTGGAGCTTTTACCATGGTTTGCAGCCTGGGAACAAATGGTAACCCAAGGACAGTGCAAGAGGCCACTGAGGGAGGTCTCAGGATGGAAAGGACGCGGCCATCCTTCAGCTCTGTCCACTGAGTGTGTGTGCCTGCTCACACGCGTGTACATGCAAAGTGGTCCAGGGATTGACATCCGAGAACATCATCTTCTTACATGATCACTTGGGGGACCAATCCTGTGGGACTGAGTGCTCTGAGTGTCTCCGGTTAACCTCTGTTCAGCTTGTGCGAAGGGGACGAGTGATGTGAATATCCCTTTAATTTCTCTCTCCATCTCTCTCCCTGTCTCTGTCCAGAAGCAAGTGCGGACCCACAGAGTCGCAGAGAGAAAAGAGGAAGCAGTTAATTCTACCAAGGGCTCTCCACTCTCCTTCCATAAAGGCAGGACGATTTCCATTTGAAAGGGAGGACTGTTAATGAGCTCGGTTCTCCTAGCCTATCACCCCACAAGCAAGGGGCTGCTTTGAAGTCAACATGGTCTATTATGGGTGAAATAAACGCCGCAGAACAAAGGGCAGTTCAAGTGCAGACTTACAGACGCTAATGGCACACGCTCAGCCCCACTTCAGTTCCGCCGGCTGCTCTAGGCTGAGGATGCCCTGAGTCCCGCGGGAGGGCACCTGGTCCTCCCCAAGCATCTCTGCTCCTCTGGGACCTGGGGCCCCAACGCAGGCTTCTCATTGGTGAAAAAGCCCATAGCTCACTTCCGTCAGGTTTTAGAGAGATGTGGGTAAGGACTTTTAAAGGTTTTATCAAAATGTTTTCCTTTTCAAGTACCCACAGGGGAAAAGAACACAGTTATAAACATGGTAGACTGGCCTTTTCGGCTGCATCTGAAATGAATATTTTCTGCCTATAAGTTCAGCAAATAGCACTGAGCAGCAGTAATTGGAGAACATGGTCTAAATTCCCTCCTCTTCTCCAAGCAGGAGGAATTTGGCTTCAGATGTTAATCATTTTAGGCATGGATTTCATTGCTATTACACGACAGTACTTGGCTGCTCTGAAAGCAGAGGAACGCACAATGCTTTTTACACAAAAGGAGGAAGAAAGTGGGATTCCCCCACCCCAAATCTGGGCTGCAGAGGACGAATCCACCCACTGAAATGTGGCCGTCACGTCCCACCCTGGCTGATGGGTTGTGGTCAGTACCACGTGGGCATGTGTGTGTTGCTGCATGTCAGTGCAGCTTCTAACACGCTCTACCTGTTACCTTGTTTGCTCATGTTTTTCTGGAGCAGTAAGACTGACCCTAGCAAGGCAGGACGGTTTTGAGAATTAAGTCAGTAAGAGGTTGGAAGAATAATTGATGTGTCATCTTTTAATTGGCATTAAAAAATTGAACTCAACAGCATTGTCAATTACACACCCTCTTAAATTATAGATTGAAGAGAGGTATTAATAACGATAAGAAGAAGGGAAGAGATGGGTAAACCACTCATAAACCACTGTGTGTGGCCGTGAAGCTAACGTGGAATGTGAGGAACACTGACTTGCGAGCTCTCCTTTTACAGTATGCAAATGATGCTCTTCATAATTCAGGACGTGTTTTAGCAACACGTCAGAAAACTATACTCGGTAGCATTACTCTATTTAGCATTGCTAAGCGTTACTAAGACATTCTCTTTTTCTAATAGTTCATCTTCCATAACTGTACTTGCTTTATTACAGGACCCTTTGTCTTTTATTACAGGACCCCGGTCTTCTCTTGCTAGGATTAAACACTCACATTTAGGCATCGCCTCGTCCCACTCCAGGAGTTTAATGAGAAAGAGGTTGTCAGCGACATCTCTGTGCTTCCACATCTTGTGCTTGCATCCAGGACCCCATCTTTGTCCACTTTTCATCATGAACTTCTCCCACCTTCTCTCTTCCTCATCACCTCTCTCCTCTCAGCCTGAGGTCCCCACCATGAGCACCGCCCATGAGCCCATGGTGCTCACAACATGTAATCTCACCTGTTTCTCCTTGTCGAGATGTGAAACGATACCAGACAGTGGAAGCCTTGCTCACAGTCCTGTACACTCACCACTCTGCCGCAGGCAACTGCCATTCCGACATCTATCTTCACAGTTTAAAACTTCCAGTGTGTGAAATTACATTCCATCTACTCACGTATCATCGGGCTTTTTAGCTCAACAACATTTCTACAACTTTTACCATGTATACAGCAATACTTTGTTCTTTTCCCTGCCATATACTATTCTACTGCATGGAAGGATCACAGTATTGTCATGCGTCCTACCGCTGGTGGGAATCTGTGGGTTTCCCCCAAGTTTTGGTGACTGGAAATAGCACTGCTGTATATGCGGGCCTCCCTGGTGACTCAGACAGTAAGGAATCTGCCTGCAGTGCAGGAGATCTGAGTTTGATCCCTGGATCAGGAAGATCCCCTAGAGAAGGAAATGGCAACCCACTTGCCTGAAGTATTCTTGCCTGGAGAATCCCACGGGTGAAGGTGCCTGGCAGGCTATCGTCCATGGTGTAGCAAAGAACTGGACACACTGAGGGCCTAATACTTTCACTTTTCACTGCTGTACATGTACACAGATGCATATACCCTATAATTGAATATGCTTGTGTGCCTGGATTCTTTATTCCATCCTTCCATCATGAGTTTTCATAATTGATTTGGGAAATACATTTTTCTCTCATTAAAGTCTAATACATTTTTTTAACTTCAAAATTTTCCTTTCCATTTCTATACAAATGTTAAAATCAGTTTGTCAACTTTACACACAAAATGCCTCGGGATTTTAAGACTGGGGTTTTATTGACTCTCTAGGGAACTGACATAATTACACAATTGAGTCTGTTAATCGATGCTCACGGCATATATATACACTCACTTCAATCTTCTGTAATTTCTTTCAGTGATTTGCAGTGCAGACACTGTGCATCTTTTGTAGATTTATCCCTAGGTATGTGATTCTTAATGTTATTATGAAAGTGATAGTGAAAGTCATGCAGTCATGTCTGACTCTTTGCAGCCCCATGGACTGTAGCCTCCCAGACTCTTCTGTGCATGAGATTTCCCAGGCAAGAACACTGGAGGGGTTTGCCATTCTCCTCTCCAGGGGATCTTTCTGACCCAGGAATTGTACTCAGGTCTCTCTGCAGATCCTACATTGGCAAGCAGAGTCTTTACCACTACCACCTCCTGGGAAGCGCTATACCAATACGGCATTCCTAAAATAAGCCCCACGGAAATGTCATCCATTTGCGTTTTTGTTTCATACCAGATTTGGTTTGTTAATATTTGACAAATTCGCATCCAAGTTATTAGACCTGTCAGTTCAGTTCAGTTCAGTCACTCAGTTGTGTCCAGTTCTTTGCAACCCCATGAACCACAGTACACCAGGCCTCCCTGTCCATTACCAAATCCCGGAGTCCACCCAAAGCCATGTCCATTGTGTCAGTGATGCCATCCAACCATCTCATCCTCTGTCGTCCCCTTCTCCTGCGCTCAATCTTTCTCAGCATCAGGATCTTTTCCAATGAGTCAGCTCTTCACATCGGGTGGCCAAAGTACTGGAATTTCAGTTTCAACATTGGTCCTTCCAATGAACACCCAGGACTGATCTTTAGAATGGACTGGTTGGATCTTCTTGCAGTCCAAGGGACTCTCAACAGTCTTCTCCAACACTGCAGTTCAAAAGCATCAATTCTTCAGTGCTCAGCTTTCTTTATAGTCGAACTCTCACATCCATACATGACCACTGGAAAAGCCATAGCCTTGACTAGACAGACCTTTGTTGGCAAAGTAATGTCTTTGCTTTTTAATATGCCGTCTAGGTTGGTCATAACTTTCCTTCCAAGGAGCAAGCGCCTTTTAATTTCATGGCTTCAATCACAATCCACAGTATTTTTGGAGTCCAGAAAAAATAAAGTCAGCCACTGTTTACAGTGTTTCCCTATCTATTTGCCATGAAGTGATGGGACCGGATGCCATGATCTTAGTCTTCTTTTTCTTTTTCATAAGGCCCTTAATCAAATGTTGATGTGAAGATTATATTGGTTTTGAAAAATAAACTGACAGAGTGATTTCTCTTTTGCTAAGCTTTGAAAAAAAATAAGATAGGCACCATTTCTTTCTTAAATGCACAGAAGAATTCACCAAAGAAGTCATTTAGATGCTGGGTTTTCCCTTGTGGGATGTGTTTGAACTACAAGTTTAATTTTTAAAAAATATATATCAAGCACTTCAGATTTTCTATTTCTTCTTGAGTCAGTTTTGTATGTTTCAGTGATACATTCCACCTAAATTCTCTAAATGTATCGACATGAAGCTGTTCAGAATGCCATCTTCTTAGCATCTATGATACAGACGTTGATGGTCTGTTTTTTGTTTTTGTTCCTGGTATTAGCATTGTTGCCTCCTTTTTTCTTGATCGGTCTCATCTTATCTATGTGTTTTATGTGTTTATTTTGTTAGATTTTTCAAAAAGTCAGTTTCAGACTGTGTTTATTTTCTACTGCTTTTGTTTTATATTTAGCTGGCTTATGCTCTTACCTTGCTCTTTCTCTTTCTGCTGGCTCAAATTTGCTACTTAACCCAGTATTGAATTCTTAAGTTCCTTTTTTCATTTCTTTGGGCCCAATTTACTTTTTATTTCCAGGGTCTTGCTATGAGTATGTAGGACATCAGTTCTCAAAGTATCTTCTGTGAACCCTGGGGGTACACAGGGAATTTAGGTGCCCAATGACGTCAAAAGTATTTTCATAATAGTACCAAAACAGTACAATATTCATTGCCTTTTTACTGTGTTATTTCTTATTGATGATGTAAAACTAGCAGTGAATAAAATTGTTGGTGCCCTGTGAATTCGCACAGTAGCATCAAACTGTATTCGTAGCCATTACACGCCTTAATGCCACACACTTTCAAACAAACTGATAGTTTCACTTAAAAATATATTTGATGAGCGGTGAAAAACAATAATTTTATTTATCTTTTAATAAATATTCTGTATATCAAAATAAGAAATATGCATAAAGCATTTCTGTTGAATACTGAAGTCCAGTAATTGACTCAAAGGAGAGTACTTTTGTAATTGTTGGTGATACAAAATGAACAAGCCCCCTTTTTTTCACGAATTGCTATTTTACTTGAAAAACTGACAGACAAGTTATAGTTATTCCAAGTTGGGTATAGCAGAAGTTTTTCAAAAGAATAATAAAATAAATCTGTCATTTCAAGGAAAATCAGAGAATATTTATTGCCAATGATAAATTTTAAGCTTTTAAGCAAAACTGAAAATTTTGGAAGACTTGCATTCACCAGTTATTGGTCCAGCATGCTGGTTTGCCTGGAACTGTGGAGTTTCCTGGGATGCAGGAATTTCAGTGCTAAAACTGGGCCAGTCTCAGGCAAAGAGAAGGCTGTTTCCACTAACAGGACTTTGAGAGCTTTCCCATACCTTGAGACATTCATAATGATAGGTAGAGACATTCCTGAGTACAACTTCAAAATAGTGTATAAGGATAATGTGTTGATATTTGCAAGATCCGCGTAACTCAGTAAATGAATATTTTCCAAATGGCTGTTGCGTGCTCATGCTAAGTCGCTGTAGTCGTGTCTGACACTGTGACCCTGTGGACCGTAGCCCGTCAGGCTCCTCTGTCCATGGGATTCTCCAGGCATGAAGATGAGTGGGTTGCCCTGCCCTCCTCCAGGGGATCTCCCCAACCTAGAGATAGATCCCACATCTCATGTCTAACCTGCATTGTCAAGTGGGTTCTTTGCCACTAGCGCCACCTGGGAAGCTCCTGATTAGCATGTAATATTATAAAATTATGTGTGAGTGAAAGATGCACTCGGTGGGTAAGATAGACCTGGATTCTAGTGTAAGAGTAGAGAAAATGCATGCACATCAGATGGCACCTTGCAACTAACCTTTAAAAAATCACGCCTGACAAATTTTGGTGTAGTATCAAAGTAGACCCATACAATTACCTGACAAAGCTATTAAAATACCCCTTTATCCAACTACATAGCTATGTGAAGATAAATGTTTTCTATGTACTTCACGCCAAAACAAAATATCAAGACAGATTGAATACAGCTGCAAATATGAGATAAAGCTGTTTTCCATTACACTAGGCATTACAGAAATTTTCAAAAATGCAAAACAATGCCAAACTTTTCACTTAATATTTTACTTTAGAAAATTTTATTCCTAAAATGATGTTATCAGTGTTAATATGTAATGGATTCATTATTGTTACTTAAAAAGAATTAATAAAA
>SJYF01001869.1:268047-303619 GCA_006410515.1 Procapra przewalskii | reverse complement strand
AAAAGTTAAAGCCTAGTATTATAGTATGATAAATAAGGAGTGATATTATTCCCATAAGCAAGAATTATTTGGGGTCCTCAATGATTTTTAAGACTATGAAATAGTCTTGAGACCAAAAAGTTCAAGGGCATTTGGCTTAGATCATAATTTTGCAGCCTTTACACATGTTCAAAATGTGCATTTAAGGGTATACATTTCTTTCTAGGTACTACTTTATTTGAAAATTTCAGTAAAACTTGTTTTCATTATTATTTGATCTGAAATTGACATATATATACTACTATGTATAAAATAGACAACTAATCAGAACCTGTTGTATAGCTGGGGACCTCTACTCACTGCTATGTGGCTCCCTAAATAGGGAGGAAATCTTAAAAAAGGGGGATATATATTTATACATAACTGATTCACTTTGCTGTACAGTAAAAACACACAGCATTGTGAGGCAACTGTACTCCAATAAAAATTAATTAAAAACACATTCTAATTTTCATTATGATTTCTTCTTTGACTGTACATTATTGAGAATCGTGTTTCTTAATTTCCAAATAATTAGGAAGGAATTTTTGGTTATCTTTTAGTTATTGATTTTGAGCTCAATTCCACTCTGATCATAGAGCATATTATATTGAGACTTGTTTTATAATCCAACATAGATTCTAAGAAACGCTTTGTGTGAACTTGTAAAGAGCACGTGTTCTGGGGTTGCTGGGTGCAGTACACTATGCACGCCAAGCAGGCCCAGTGGTTACCTGTGGCTTCCACTTCTTCTACAGACTTACTGGTTTTATTTTTTCTGCTTATTCTGTCTTCCGCTGAGAGAACACTATTAACATCTCTAAGTAAATTTGTGGATTTCTCTGGTTTCCCTTTTACTTCTGTTGTGTCTGCGTTATATATTTTGAGGTTATTTTATTAGGTAGAAGACTTTCAGAATTATGTTATCTTGTTGTTGAACTTTCCCTTTAATCACTATAAAATCTCTCTTTATTTCTAATAACATGTCTTGTGTTAGAGTCAACTTTGTCTGGTGTGAATATAGGTCCTGCAGTCTTTTGGGGGTTGGTATTTGCATGAGATCTCCACTTTCATTCTTTTCCTCTGAACTTGACTGTATCCTTACTAAGAAGACAATCAATATCTAGCATATTTGAGCAGCATGTCGTTAGGCTTTAAAAAGTTCATTTAAAAGATTATATGAGTCTTTCCGTTGGCGTGTTCACTCCATTTATCTCTAATGTAAACTTTGGTGTAGGGGTTACATTTGATGTTTTATTCTCTAGCTTTTACTTGTTTCCTCTATTTTCTCTAGCCTGATGCCAAGAATAAAAACATTATTTATTCAAGGTTTTACTCTCTATCAGATGACCGGTTATCTGTTCTTTTATTTTTCCTTATGGTTCTATGCTCTTTTATTTTTTCCTCATGGTTTTTCTCATGGTTATTACTTTTGGTGAGTCTCTGGGTGACTTTCATATTCTTAGCTTATTAGAGTCAACTCAAATTAAACCTTTTATCATTTTTCAAATAGTGCAAAGACTTTAAAACATTTTAATTGCATTTGTTCTGTATATTTCTTGGAGTTGTGTGGATATTGTAACAGTATTAATTCTTCTGATTTACGACTGTGGGAGCTCTTTCCATTTATTTGTGTCTTTCTTTGATTTCTTTCATCACCGTCTTCCAGTTTCCAGTGTCTAAGTCTTTCGCCTCCTAAGTGAACTTTATCCCTAGGCATTTCATTCTTTTTGCTGTCATTATAAGTGCTATTGTTTTCTTAACTTCTCTTTCTTATGGTTTGGCATCAGCCTGTGAAATACTGTATAGGACATACAGGTTTCCCTGTCCTGGTTTTGTGTCCTGCAAATTCACTGAATTCGTGAATTAGTCCTAATAGTTTTTGGGGGTCTCGCTGGTTGTGTCATCTGCAAACTGGAAAGCCAGAGAGTGGAGAGAAATCTTTCAAATGCTAGAAGAAAGTAATAGCTACTTCAGGAATTTATCCTCATTGAAGTATCTTTTAAAAATAAAGAACGCAAGAAGTTGAAAACTGAGCATGTGTGTTTACAGTATGCGCACGCTGAAAGAAATGCTGAGGCAGGTCGCCGAGGTCCAGAGGAAATGGTGACGAGTGCATTCACAGGGACTTCTCTCGTGGGCCAGTGGTTAAGACTCTGCGATCCCAGTGCAGGGGCCATGGGTTTGAGCCGAGGTCAGGAAGCCAGATCTTGCATGCCGCAACTAAGACCCAGTAGAGCCAAATAAATAGATGAACGTGTTGAGCTTCCCAGGCAGTGCTAGACGTAAAGAATCTGTCTGCCAGTGCAGGAGACATAAGGGATGCGGCTGCAATCCCTGGGTCAGGAAGATCCCCTGAAGGAAGAAATGGCAACCCACTCCAGTATTCTTGCCTGGAGGATCCCATGGACAGAGGGGCCTGTTGGGCTACAGTCCAGGGGGTCACAAAGAGTTGGACATGACTGAAGTGTGCGTGCATGCATCTGCAAATAGTGAGTTTTACTTCTTCCTTTTTAACAGAAACATCTTTTATTTATTTTCCTTGCCTAATTACTCTGGAGAAGAGTTTCTAACCTATGTTGAATAAAGGTGGTGAGAGTAGATTCAGTTCAGTTCAGTTCAGTTGCTCAGTCGTGTCCGACTCTTTGCGACCCCATGAATCGCAGCATGCCAGGCTTCTCTGTCCACCACCAACTCCTGGAATTCACTCAGATTCACGTTCATCGAGTCCATGATGCCATCCAGCCATCTCATTCTCTGTCGTCCCCTTCTCCTCCTGCCCCCAGTCCCTCCCAGCATCAAAGTTTTTTCCAAAGAGTCAACTCTTCGCATGAGGTGGGCCAAAGTACTGGAGTTTCAGCTTTAGCACCATTCCTTCCAAAGAAATCCCAGGGCTGATCTCCTTCAGAACGGACAGGTTGGATCTCTTTGCAGTCCAAGGGACTCTCAAGAGTCTTCTCCAACTCCACACTTCAAAAGCATCAATTTTTTGGCCCTCAGCCTTCTTCACAGTCCAACTCTCACATCCATACATGACCACAGGAAAAACCATAGCCTTGATAGATGGACCTTAGTCAGGAAAGTAATGTCTCTGCTTTTGAATATACTATCTAGGTTGGTCATAACTTTTCTTCCAAGGAGTAAGCGTCTTTTAATTTCATGGCTGCAGTCACCATCTGCAGAGATTTTGGAGCCCCAAAAATAAAGTCTGACACTGTTTCCACTGTTTCCCCATCTGTTTCCCGTGAAGTGATGGGACCAGATGCCATCTTTGTGCTTTTACTGGTGTTAGAGGAAAAGCTTCTAGCTTTACACCACTTGGGTGATGTTAGTTGGGTAAGCTTTCTCAGGGCCTTCGCTTCTTTCAGCGCTCCTGTGAGCCTGCTCGTTGCCATTTTCCTGGTGCCTTAGTAGCCTGAGTTAATGTGTCCTGCAGTGCGGGTGCACTATAAATGCATATTCTCATTTCTCAAACTTTTATGTGCTCTTTGTTTTTGAAAGATGCTTCAATGAGGATAAATTTCTAAAGTAGCTATTACTTTCTTCTATCATTTAAAAGGTTTCTCTCCATTGTGTTCTGGCTTTCTTCATTTATCTTGAAAACATAGTGGTCTATCATTATTTTCCCTTCATTTATCTTTGGTTGCTTTTGCTGTTAATTTTTTCCCTGTCCTTGATTTTCAATTTTGGTATGAAAATCAAAACTGTATTTATCCTTTCAGGGGCTTTGTAGAATATCTTGAAATCCTTCTGTCAGCGTTGGAAAAATCTCACCCACTATCTCTTCCAAAGATGCTTTTATCTAACCTTTGCAGTTAACCATATGTTAGATTTCTTTACCCTGTTTCATATATCTCTTAGGTTTTCCTAGGCCAGTTTTGAATATTTCATATTGATCTGTCATTATTTCACTTATCATCTCTTCTTCTATGTCTAACTTTCATGTAAATCAATTGGCTAAAGTCTCAAGTTATATATTGTATTTCTTTATGATTCTTTCTTATTGATTCCAGTTTTCTGACGAAATTCTCTATTTTCATTAATTTTCTCAAACATGTTCATTATAAGTCCAGTTTATATCTGATCACTCTAATATAAGGATCACCTGTGAGCCTGTTCCTATCTTCAATTGTTTCTCTTGAATTTTATGATTTATTTCTATTGTGTGTCTCATTTGGTAAATTTTTATTTGAATGTCAAGACTCCATATGATAATATACGGCCACTGGATGATGTTGCCCTTTGCTTCTTGAGTGGGATAGAGTAGGGGAAGACGATCTTGACCTCATCTGGTCTGGTTTTCCATTGGTGTAAGGGGTGATCTATTGAGGCTAGTAAAAGTGAAAGTCGCTCAGTCGTGTCTGACGCTGCGACCCCATGGACTTCACAGTCAATGGAATTCTCCGGGCCAGAGTGCTGGAGTGGGCAGCCTTTCCCTTCCTCCAGGGAATCTGTTGAGGCTAAGTCGTGTCCAATTCTTTGCGACCGCGTGGACCGCAGCACGCCGGGCTTCCCTGTCCTCCACTATCTCCTGCATATCTATGCATGGTTTGCCCTATTCCTGGGCGATAGTGTTTCGGGAACTTCAGCTAAGAACCTGGCGTCCTTACCATGCCCCTCTCCCGCTCCTTCGTGAGCTCGGAACTGCGATTTTTGCCTCTCCAGGACTCTGCCTCTGCCAAAATCCCTGCTTAGCTTTTAAGCCTCTTAGCAGCTGCTTCCCTCTGGGTGTCTCTTGCTTTGCCCTGTGTTCACTGCTTGGCGTTGACAAGTGCCCTGGGGAGAGCTGTGTGTGGAATACCAGGGCTGGCTTCTCTTGGGGTTTCTTTTACACTAAAATCCTGGCCTCTCATTTTCTGGTTGTGCTGCATTCCAACTGTTGTCTTCTCAGCCCGGTGAGACTTTTCTGGGCTACACTTTTCCTTTCAACTTTATTTCCTATGCTGTAAATTGGCAAATACCCCAGTGGGAAAAAAAGCATCAGTGAACAGAAGACTCACCCCAGTGCTTTCCCCTTCCCTCTGAGACTTCAAACCCTTAAGTCTTGGCTGTCTTGATTGGTTTCCAATGTCCTCAAGCAGATTTTTTTTTTTCTATCCAGCTTTTAGAGTTGTTCTCAATAGCAGGGTCCTTTCTCATTGCCAGAAAGGTTCACTTCTCTGTAAGGGTTTCCCTAAAGCCCCCTGAGTTGGTGATGGACAGGGAGGCCTGCTGTGCTGCAGTTCATGGGGTGGCAAAGAGTTGGACACAACTGAGCGACTGAACTGAACTGAAACCCTCTGAAGTTGTGCTTCGTGCTCAGTCCTGCACTCAATCACTACTCGGCCTTTGGGCTAAGATCAAGCATAGTATGGGGGCTTCCCAGATGGCAGAGTGGTTAAGAATCCACCTGCCAAAGCAGGAGATGCAAGAGACAGATACACAGTTTCGATCCCTGGGTTGGGAAAATCCCCTGGAGTAGGAAATGGCAACCCACTCCAGTATTCTTGCCTGGACAATTCCATGGACACAGGAGCATGGTGGGGTACAGTCCATGGGGCTGCAAAGAGTAAGGTATGACTGAGCACATACACAATCCTGGGGGCTACCACTGGACTTGGGATGTTCTAGGGGAAGCACGAGCTGTATCGGCTCTGGTGCTTGATATTTGAGAGGTGGTTGTATCCTGTTTGCTTTTCTGTGGATTTTGTGTTACTGATGGAAGTATCCCTTCAATATACTTAAAAATGACTAGTTAGGGGTTACATTCGTCTCTCAAACAGGGGCCAGCCATGTGGGTGTCATAGCCTCTATCTTGGAGAAAGAAAGGTGAATTGCAAGTTTCCCCTCGCAGGAATTGGATCTGGAGGCACGCGGGGTATTGGGCACATCTTGTTGTTCAGTTGCTAAGTTGTAACCGACTCCTTGCAACCCCATGCACAGCAACACTCCAGGCTCTCCCATCCTCCACTATCTCCAGGAGTTTGTTCAACTTCCTGTTCATCGAGTCAGTGACGCTATCTAACCGTCTCATCCTCTGCCTCCCCATCTCCATTTGCCTCCCATCTTTCCTAGCATGGGGGTTCTGGCTTAGATGGGCACTTGGCAGGGTTGCCAGCCAATGTGTACTGGCTTTCACAGCCACCCTGTGGCCTCATCTTTTCCTTTGACTGGCCAACCTCTATTCCAGGATGCTTCTGGGTAAATCCCTGTGCTTAATGCTGCCCACGTGGGAGAGAAAGAGAAAGTGGTGTCCTCAGGCAACTGGTGCCTTTGGTCCCAGACTCATCTGAGAGGCCAGTCTGGTTTTAACAGTGCAGCATCTCAGCTATCTGCCTTGAGTTTTAGCTGTCAAAACAAACCAGTTCTGGGTCATTGCCCCATGGTGCCAGCCAGAATTATGATCCTGGCGGGTACTCCCCATATCCTTGGCTCCCAAACAAATAGGCCCCAGATCTTTGCTTCTGTGTGACCCTGAGCATTTTAAAGCCTGTGTTTACTTACACCAGCCAAAGTTACCATAATAACAAAGCCCTTTGCTTATTTTCCAGCTTTGTCTATTCCTTCTCCTGGCTCAGAGGCTGGTTGTGGTTGGCTCGGGTCCATGGCCCTCTTTCATTTTGCATTCCTGGCACCGAGTGCTGGAACAAAGTTGAAGTTGCCACTTAAATTTAGGAAGCTAGGAGGTCTGGAACGAGGACTGGTTCCCTTGGAAAAGCTCTGTTTTGCCTAGTTTGCAACCTGAAGTTACTGACTAATGACGCATTAAGCTCATGGCCCCTTTGTGGGAGCTGGGGGCCAGGGTGCCAGAGCTGGGACATTTTCTCTTCTGTGGGCCCCTTTGGCATTTGGCATGACCTTAGGACCCCCTTCTGAAACAATGTACTTAAAAATCTATGAAATGAAGGCAAATATTGTTGAAAGTGAAAGTGTTAGTCGCTCAGATGTGTCCGACTCTTTGCTACCCCATGGGCTATAAAAACAGAGTGTTGCCAAGAGAACGCACTGGTCGTAGGAAACACCCAGGCTCCTCTGTCCATGGGATTCTCCAGGCAAGAATACTCAAGTGGGTAGCCATTCCCTTCTCCGGGGGATCTTTCGAACCCAGGTCTCCTGCGTTGCAGGTAAAGGCAGATTCTTTACTGTCTGAGCCAGCAAAGAAGAACTGAAATTAAGTTATCAGGTATTAGAAAAAAAAATGGATAGTACAGACACTAGAGAAACTGTATGATGCCTGCTTCTTTAACACTCTAGTGACCTGGTCTGGTGAGGGGTAATCAATGCTCTTTGTAGAAGGGATGCTGAAAATGACTGACATTTCATGTTGCATTGTGTTTGTAGCAGATATCTCAGAGCTTCTCCTGATTTCTGTCCTTACTGCTGAAAGCACCACGGTTTGCTGCCTGCATTCAGAATCAAAGATATGTCACATCTCAGTAATTTTCCCATCCAGGTTTATGAACCCCTGAATCCTCTCTAGGTTAAAACCCGAGTAAGGGTTACTGTGTGTCTGAAGCCAGAGAAGGGAGCATCTGTGTCCACATGTGGGACAGAAGCGGGTCAGGCTGGTCTTTGACGTTTTAACACGGAGCTCGCCTCCTGTTCTTTTGATCTGAACTGCAGACAGAATTCATTCAGCGTTTCTCCAGCCGCTTCTGTTTCATACCCTGTGCTTCTAAGTCCACGTCACTGGGTGCGCCCTGAGCCCTTGGGTCCCAGCCCCTCTGTTCAGATGGGAGCAGCTGGATGCTGTTTGAAGGTCTAGCCCGTGCCCCTGGGGTCCCGTCCCTCACAGTTACTCTCCTTGAAGAGCAGCTGCCAGCCTGAGAGAGCCAGTCATGCCAACGCAAACCACGGGTGGCATCTTGTTTCTTCCTGTGTGCTTACACACACGTGTGTGTGTATGTGTGGAGGAAGAAGTGGGGACCGTCCTGAACGGAGGTCACTAGCTAGATGGACTTTGAGTCTGAACCTTGCTCACATTTGGAGGCCCCACCGGGAGACAGGGGAGGCAAAGATGGACTGTTTGGACCCACAAGCCAAGGGTCCAGCAGAGGCCTCTGCCCAGGACTCAAGGGCAGATCTTGCTGGAAAAGCCCCCAGACTACTGGGACAAGCAGCCAAATGCTGTGGGAATTACAAGCGTCCAGGATGCGGGCTGGACCAAGACGCGTGGAACTGTGGGAGCTGTGAAGCCAGGGCCAGTGACGGCCTCTGGATCTGGGGAAAAGACACAGGGCTGGGGCGGCTGGGTGGGGAAAGAGGCTGACCGTGGGCCAAGAGGTGGGAAGGACCGGTGCCCGGCCTGTGGGCCAACGGAGCGGGAACAGGATCCTCAGCAGGCGTCACAAGCCTGAGTCTAAGGGAAATGGACCATTTGGCTGATATTTCCTTACTTTTAGCTTTTGTAATGAAAAAGGCCACTTGCAACAACAGCAAAGAAAATAAAACATTAAAGACAGCAACAGGCGTAGAAGTGATAGCCTCGCCGCCCAAGACCAGCCCTGACGTTGTAGGTCCTGAGCAAGGCCCACATGGACACAGCTGTGGGGCTCACTACGAAGGGGTGCCGATGCAACTAACTAATCTGCCACGTAGGTGCTGCAGCTGCCCCTCCGTGGGCAAGGATGGCTCCCTGGAAGGGAGGCTGCAGTTCCGAGTTAGGAGCGGGGCTCCTCGCTGTCCCTGTCTGCGCATGGCAGCAGGAGAGCTGGCCCCTGGCCTCAGACCACGTGTCTCTCTTTGCACCTCTGACCACCTCTCACACTTTGAGGACCTTGCACGCAAGCCCTGTCCCCGCGCACTCACCCACAGTGGCCCCTGGGCCAGCCTTGGAGCTGCTGAGTGGATGTGTCTTCAGCAGCAGATGTCACAGGGGAGATGGGGTGGGGTCCACCAGGGTCCATGAACTCCAGGTGGGCATCCACCCTGCGGACCTCATGACCTTGTCTTCTGAGCAGGTACGGGGTTAGAGCAGAAGCTTGTAAAGTTCAGAGTGCAGGGCACGGGTGCCTCTCTGCTTCGGTGGGGAGGTTCCCGCATCCCACGGCTCAGCTTGGCTCATTTCCCTCGCAGACCTCCAGCCTTCTGAGTGCGCGGGTGTTCCTACCAGGCTGAAATCAGCATATAGGCCAGTTGGGAGAGTGTCTCTCTCTCCACTGCGTCACAAGTATTTCATTTGTACCTACACAGTCTTCCTAGTTTAAATACTTTGTTTTATTGCCCTAGAAATACATGATCACTCTAGATGAAGAAGAAAATGCAGAGAATTATGAATAAAAGAATTACTCTATCATCCTAGAATCCATAGGTGGGTGCTACTAACATTTTGTTTATTTCCTTGCAGAATGCTTAAGATACATACTCATATATATATATTTTTTCAAAAATAGAATTTTCCCGTAATTGCTGTTTTATAGCTAACTTTCTCCACATTTACCGTATCTCACATTTCCCCAGGTGAATCCATGTATTTCTCCAACATTTTTCTTGATGGCATCCAGCATTACATGGTATGGCTAAACAACAACAATGGGGATAATAATTTAATACAAACCAGCTCTGTGCCAGATTCTGTGTTTTGTCAGAAATCGCAAGATTTCTGAGAGGTGGGTATTATGGCCCTCACTCTTAGGATTAGAGTTTCTGATTTTGGTGAATAATACAAAAATTGTATTGTATTAGTTGTAAATAATACAATTAAGTGTTGAACTTAATTGCTTACTGTATGAACTTAAAACCATAATCGTTGCACTTATTTTAGCTTTTCTTCAGAAAAATTCCTAGGAATGGAGTCACAGCGTCAAAGATCATGCATGTTTTAAAATAACTTTGTGTGTGTGCTCGGTCCTGTCCCATCCTTTTCAACCCTGTGGACCGTAGCCCACCAGGCTCCTCTGTCTATGGAATTCTGCACGCAAGAGCGGGGCTGCCATGCCCCCTCCAGGGGGGCTTCCTGGCTCAGGAGCTGGACCTGTATCTCCTGCACTGGCAGGTGGGCTCTTCACCACTCCACCACCTGGGAAGCCCCAAACTTGACGCGCAGTGCCAAATTTCCTTCCAGAAAGTTTCAGTTAACGACAGGAGAATGGCCCTTCCCCAGGACCAGGTTACTGAAGACCATCAGTAAAAAGCAAAGGAAGACAGAACAAACAGATGAAATCCTGCAAGAGGAGCCACAGAGACTCAGGCAGAGCCCTGCGAGTCAGTCACCCGTGATGCTGGGCGCAAGGGCACGACAGGGGATGAGCCTGCTGGACGGCATCACTGACTCGATGGGAGTGGGTGTGAGTGAACCCTGGGAGTCGGTGATGGACAGGGAGGCCTAGCGTGCTTCAGTCCATGGGGTCATAAACAGCTGGACACAACTGAGCGACTGAACTGAACTGAACTGATGCTGGGTGTGCTCATTCACTACTTCAGAATTTTATTAACCGTTCACGTTTCTCTTTGGTGAGTCACCTCACCAGGTTTCCTATTTACCTTTTACATATTGATTTTCAAGAGTTCTTTTTATCTTAAGGCTAATAACCACGAGCTAGAAGGAAATGGCAACCCTCACCAGTATTCTTGCCTGAAGAACCTTATGCACAGGGGATCCTGGTGGGCTACAGTTCATGGGGTCACAGAGTCGGACACGACTGAAGTGACCGAGCGCTTACAGTCCTATCTTTAGCAACCATTTTCTCTCAGATGGTTTCCATTTCAACTTTATGTTGATATTAGGCCTTTCTTCCTCTGGCAGTCCTTTTCATTCTGGTTTAGCTTTCTCTTGAACAGTTCTTCTGCTTCCCTCTTTAGGCCTCGTGCTTGGAAAAGCCTTCCTCACGCTAAACTTGCGTATTTTTAAAAATCATGTATATTTCTTGCTTATCCTCGTTATTTTCCATTTTTTTTTATTTGGAATGTATTTTTTGTGAGATATTATATAAAGATTTAGATTATTTTTTGTGTAGTCGACAAAGAATGTTGCGCCAGGCATTGAATGATCGATCCCTCTGGCATGCTTCTGGCATCTCCCATTTTCTTACTTATCTCATGACTTGCATTTTCCGTCCGAGTTCTTTGTCCAGCTGTGGTCGCCTGGGTTTTCTGGAGTCATGCAGTGGGCTGCCTGTGACACACGTGTAGTGCAAGTTGGCGCGTGAAAGTGGAAAATCTTCCCCATTACTCTTAGCCTTCAAAGTTACCTTGTTTTGTGGGGGTGGGGATTCTTGAAAATGAAATACAGTATTTACTTTTTCAGCTGCATTCTGTTTATTAATTCATATATTCGTATTGGTGGTGGTTTAGCTGCTCAGTCGTGTCCGACTCTCGTGGCCCCGTGGACTGTAGCCCGCCAGGCTCCCCCGTCCATGGGGTTCTCCAGGCAAGGATCTTGGAGGGGGGCCATTGTTAAGCCTCATCTAATAGTGGTGTTAGCTTCTCTAGATTTTTCTAGAAGGAAGATATTTGAATAGCCAGCATTTGCTTTAAGTGAATTATCCCTCCACCATATTTAGGTTTAATATTGGGGGGAAATAGTCTCAGCCTCTTCTTTGAATTAAGGTGTCAAGCCAGAGTTTTCTCCTTTTGTCCATCCCTGAGAACGGCCTTTGCCTTCCCCACTTTGTCACCGTCATGCTTACTGGGTGCAGTCTTGACCCCCACTTCTCCTCACAGCTTCAAATCAGAAAGAAACCAGGTGAATCCCTGTTCTTTCTGAGGCTGGCGGCGACCAGGAGTCTGTGTCCGATGGTCCGTTTATAGCAGCACATCCACCTTGAACGCCCGCCACGTCGTACAGGAGCCAAGTGCGTGTGGCAACTCCAGACTGGGGCCTCCCTTGTCCTGTCCTGCGGGGTCCTTCTATCTTTTGAATTTCCTTACTCTAGGTCTTGTTGAGAACAAGGAAGTGTGGAAGGGAAAAGCAGCCAGGGAGTTCCAGCCTCCTTCAGCCCCAGCCTCAAACCCGGCCACATCCTGTGATCTTCACTGGCTTAGAAATGGACAGGAAGTAAGCGTCACACTTAAAAGCAAAATTATAGGGGGCGTCAACAGAGGATGAAAAAGTCTAGTGTCAGAACGAAGCCCGAGGCCAGCAGTGCGCACGCTGAACCCCTGCATGCTCCTGCTGGACGGCACCTCTCCTCGACCGGGAGGGGTCGTTGCCCAGGCCCCCCATGCTCCTCTGGCAGTTACAGCCCAGTCTGCATGCGTGACAAGCTGGACGTGTCCCAAGGCCCCTGGAGCTGAGCTCCCCCTGCCTGGCCCTGAGGGGCTGGAGTGCATGAGTGCCTGCCAATGCATTTCTGGCCTCATCCTCCCAGCCCGGGTGCAGGAAGGAGAAGCGAGAGCCATGCCCTCAGGATGGCATGGTCTGGGTCCCCCTGCAAGTAGCCGCTGAGCGCTCCATTCCCAGATGTCTGGAACAATCCACTGTGCCCTGGGTAATGGAGCCCATTTCAGCACGCCCATCTCTGACTCGTTTCAGAGACGAATTGCTCCGTGTTCCTACTGTTTTGCAAATGCATAAAAATGGCTAGAAATTTTGGTCACCACGTGAGTCCTTTTATTACAACAAAAAAGTAGGAAGGGTGTTTTTAGTTCAAACAAATAGCGTCGCAGGCACAATATGTTCCATGAAGAAAAGCTAATTTAGTGTTAGTAAATATAATCAGAAACACGACGTGAGGCTTGTCGTGTCGACACGCTGTGCTAGGTATCTGAACGTGGCTCGGCAGGCTGCCTTGTTTGCACACTGCTTAAACTTTCTCATCGATGAGATTTTGCATGATAACTAGGATATTAAAAATATATGAAGAGTGGCCTCATGCCTCTCAGTAAACGCAACCCCAGGTTACTGGGAGGCAGCTCCCCTTAACAGAACCGTTGGTTGCAAAGCCTCCGCAGCCGCCCTGAGGCTCTACAGGATGAGGGCTGGGCTGTAGGCTTGAAGTCTGCCTCTCAGGGCCGAGGACCACCAGCGTCTGCCAGGATTGTGAAGAGAGACACTCTTTGATCCTGACAGCTCTTCCTTGGGTGGTTAAACTGTAGCTGCCTGTCCCCGAGTCCCTGCCACATCCCAGGCGCGGCTATGTCCTCCCCTTTCTCCCTCTTCTCTCCAGCATCTACTCTGGAAAGTTCTGGAAGGTTCCCAAGAACAGGGGGACAGGTGGCTACACAGGTCGCTTCTTCTGGATATGGTCACTTGCACTTCTTTATCTTCTACTAAGCAAGGGACAGAAAATATTTCGCTCTCAGACCAACTGGTCTATAGCCCTCCATTACCCTAGGTGGTCTTGCAATAGGAAGAGACTCTGAATGGGGCCTCCCAGCTGGCTCAGTGGTAAAGAATATGCCTGCCAAGGCAGGTTTGATCTCTGGGTCAGGAAGTTACCCTGGAGCAGGAAATGGCTACGCACTCCAGTCATCTTGCCTGGAGAATCCCATGGACAGAGGAGCCTGGCGGGCTACAATCCGTGGGGTTGCATGGAGTAGGGCATGACTGAGTGACTGAGTACAGTGCTGTGAGCAGAACACTTTAAAGACACGGATGGCACTCACTTACCTTGATCACAGGACATGCCCAGGCCCACGGCCCCAGCATAGCTGCAGGGAGCCTGAGACGTGTAGGGCTCGTCCATACCCTGGAAGAGGAGCATGACCTGGGACTTGGGGAACATGAGGTCTAATATTCATTTATGAGAGGGAAGCATGTAGATGGTAATAAATAGCTCAGAAGCCTTGAGGATGGAAAGCAGTGCTCCCCACCCTGCCCCTCCACTCCATTCTGCTCCCTGTCCTCTTTGCCTTCCCACTTGGCCTTCATATGCGAAGGTAATATGCTTATAATTCTAGTTATAAGCATATCTTGATTTATCAGATCTGTACAATATAAATCGATATGTTAATGGAGGGTAAGGATTTTACTTACTTGTACTCAGGGGTGACATTGAAAGTCTTTGAGGGCAAGTGTGCCAGGCATTAGCCACCAGGCTTGGCACTGTCCAAGGTGCTGGGCTCCACAGGTGAGCTGCTGTGCCAGCTGTTAACCTGTTAGTTGCTGAATCGGGGGAATTCGATCCAATGGAAGAACTGGTGGTGGGGGACGGTGGGGAGTGAAGGAGACGGGATCAGCGACTGTTTACCAAGTTCTCTGGAACTATTTCAACATTTTAACAGTGATTATGCCCCTGCTGCAGCTAGATGTCGACTCTCAGTATACCCATCTCACTAATTTCTTCCTAAGTATGTTTGATATCACCATTAATATTGTTTCTGCCAGTTACCTTTTTAATTTAAATATTGCATCTAATGTTCTAATTTTGGTTCTATCATCAGGAGCAGTGTCTTGACTGAATTATGAAATGAATACTAACACCCCAATCTTTCTGTTTTCTTTTTTTTTAAATTCATCTTTTAAAGCAAGTGAGATTTTGTCAGGTATGATTTTCTCTGGACAAATTCACATATTGTGTGGAATTATTCCTGCAGAAGGGGTGGGCACACAGAAGGCTCTGATGCTGGCTGAGATCACAACAATACGTCTCCTGACTTCCTGTACGGGCCGGTGCGTGACTGTCCAGGCTCAGCACACAGCTGGTACTCTTGCCCCCTGGGTGATGACTAGTTTTTGTTCTGGGTCTAGGCTCAGTGTGTCCTGGGCTTTAAAAGATGGCCCAATTCATGGAGCCAAAACCAGCTCACACAAAGATGGTCTGTGGAGAGATGGGGTCCTGACAATCAGGAGGCCTTGAGCAAGGCCTCTCTCCCCAGCTGCACCAGTTTCAGTGGGAACAAGTTACCAAAAATTAAGTGACTTAAAACAAAGCAGACGCCTTTCTCATTCAGCCATCTTGGACGTTGTGGAGGCCTCTGGGAACAGGACTTCCAAAACGACAGATAAGTCTGGAAAACTGTGGTCCAAGGGCCATTTTTGCTGGTTACAGGCGGGGTCTTTGGAATCAGAGGGAGCATACATCTCTCCTGAAAGCTGAAGGTGTATATGCTTGAGATGAAACTATATTCTACCTAAGCAAGAGAT
The DNA here is from genome assembly GCA_006410515.1 of Procapra przewalskii. Classification (NCBI taxonomy): domain Eukaryota; kingdom Metazoa; phylum Chordata; class Mammalia; order Artiodactyla; family Bovidae; genus Procapra; species Procapra przewalskii. Next base: position 288,597 of record SJYF01001869.1, on the reverse strand, counting down.
GTGCTTACATGTACAGAGCAAAGACCAGCATAGCAACTCCTGGCAGAAAATCTACAAAACCCGAGCAATCTGGGGAGAGATAATTCATGCTCATGGAAACAGTGGCATGGTCTGTGCCAAATCCCAAAGTAACCTTCCTGCTAAGGCCATTGGACACAGAATCTGTGTGATGCTGTACCCTTCAAGAATTTATATTTATTAAAAATGCTGAAAAGTTGATGCTTTCAAACTGTGGTGTTGGAGAAGATTCTTGGGAGTCCCTTGCACAGCAACGAGATCAAATCAGTCAATCCTAAAGGAAATCAACCCTGAATATTCACTGGAAGGACTGATGCTGAAACTGAAGCTCCTGTACTTTGGCCACCTGATGCAAAGAGCTGACTCGTTAGAAAAGACCGTGATGCTGGGAAAGATTGAGGGCAGGAAGAGAAAAGGATAACAGAGGTTGAGAATGGTTGGATGGCATCATTGACTCAATGGACATGAGTTTGAGCAAACTCTGGGAGATGGTGAAGGACAGAGGAGCCTGGCATGCTGCAGTCCATAGGGTTGCAAAGACTCAGACACAACTTAGCAACTGTTCTGAACTGAACTGAAATAAATGAAAGTGTGGGGGGAAAAAAGGCAGATTTATTGTCTGACAGCTCTGGAGGTTAGAAACCCAAAATCCGTCTTGACGGGCTAGAGTCAAGGTGAACGGGCTGGCTCCTTCTAAGGGGAAGTCTCGCCTTGCCTTTTCCAGCCTCCAGGAGCCGCGACATCCCTTGAGCCATGCCCTGGCCTCAGTCACTCCAGCTTCTGGGCTCCTGCCTCCCCCTCCTGGTTCTCCTTCTGAGGAGGATCTTGCAATCGCATTGAGGGCCTGCCTGAGCACTTCGGGATTCACTCCCGCCTCCGGGTCTTAAATCCCACCAGCAAAGTTCCATTTACTCCGTAAGGTGACAGATGTGCTAATAGGTTCTGGGGAGCAGAATGGGGACATTTAGGGAGGCCTTTTTCAGGCTGTCACATGACTGTAATAAGAGTAGTGGAATTAAGGGAAGGGATGGGGGAAATTAGTTGTAAGAGGGATTAGTTGGGTTCAGCCTGAGTTAAGCATCAGTCTAACTCCAGAAAGAGAGACAGATACAGACACTGGCCAGAGGTTAGTAACTGGCTGAAAACAGGGTGAGATTTCAAATGTAGGTCCTCCAGGATAGCTGGGATGGGAGGTCTTAGTCACTTTGGGGATGAATTGGTGGAGACTGTCAAGGTGATTGATCAGGTGCAGAGTGAGGAAAGGCCAGTCCATCCCGACCCCATCTGGGCCCAGCAGAGCCACACGCCTCCTGCTCTGTTACAGCCACGTCTACGGATCCCTGGCTGGAATCGGATCTTCAGTGAAAGAAGCTGAGGTTTCCTGATATTCTGTCTCTAAGAAGTGCACCTGCTGCAGTTTTTCATAATTATCTGAGCAAAGATTTGTTTCAAGGGGAGCTGGGGTGTGGGAGATGAGCTCATTTAAGATGATTCCCCTAGGTGGCCTTAGAAATAACAGGCGCAGCAATAATTGCTTTTGGACTTATTTATATCTCTGAAAATTCCAGCCATTTAAGACAAATTACAGATAAATTCCCAGGTTTTAGATAATTTTTCTAGCTTCATACGGCATTTATATTCTGGGTTCCTTTACTGGGGCAGGTAGAATTCTAAGATGTTCCCACTCCACCGAATTCCTAACCCTTAGGGCCTAACTCCCCACCCCCACCCTAAGTAACCCCCTCCTTGAGTGTGGGCAGGCCCTGTGGATGGGATCGGATGCTGCTTCTGTGACTGGAGTACAGGCGTTGGTGAAGCTTCAACTCCCCAGTCAACTTTGCTTTGCGTGACTCAGGAAGACTCTCCTGAGTGACTCAGATGAAAGCCCTTCAAAGAGGGACTTGGTCCTTCCTGTGGCTTTGAGAAATAAGTTGTCATGTTGCCAGAATGTCCCTAAGAAGGTCACTGCCAGATGGGGGTGCTCCAGGAAACAAGAATATCCCAAGACTGACAACCAGCAAGAAATTTAGGACCTCAGTCCTCCAGCCGCAAGGAACAATCCAACAACCACATAAGCCTGGGAGAGGCACCCAACCTCCGCATCAGACAGACTCTCTGACATCTTGACTGCAGCCTGAGGCCCTGAGCAGGGACTCCGGTTGGGCTCTGGTTGGATTCCTGACCCACGAAAACTATGAGCTCATGAGTGTGTGTTAAATGGCTAAATTTGTGGTGACTTGTTATGCAACGATGGAAAAATAACACACTTAGGAAATAGTAGGTATGCGGTCAACCTGTACACATCCAGGCTGGTTGATTTTCTGAACCTGGGAAGACTCACGGCTCTGGATTTAAAGGAGAGTCGCATGCGCTGACACCTCCTAGGGTCAGTGAACCTACGCGTCTCCATGAGAATCTGAGCAATCCCACAGAAAACCAAGTATGTCTTGAACTGAAAATGTTCCAGGGTCTCAGGAGTGGCTCTGAAGTGATTTTCAGCAGGAAAAATTTTCCATTTTTAATTAATATTGTCTTGATTGCACATTTTTATTCATCATGTCTGTGTATTTTTCTGCCAAAGATCAGAGGTACTTTTTATAGGACAAAATCAGTCTTTATTTCATTCAAGCCAGGGGTTTCTTAGTCCCTACACTTATAATAAGATCCCAGATTTCAAAGAAAGCTGGTTATTGATGGCCTACTTTTTTTTTTTTAGTGTGGTAGCATGTCAATAAATTGGAGAATATTTTAGTTTGTAGATTTCCCCAAGCATTCTGCAGAAATCCTTAGACAATTTGCCATATAAACCGAGTTAATTGCTTTATGGAGTAGAGCTATGTCAACTATTTAGATATAATGAATGACAGACGTTCATAAATACAAGACAGACATATTTGTCGATACAGTGATGTGCAAGATAATTATTTTTATTATGTGAATTTCTGAGTTGAAATCAAGATAATCTCCATTGTACTACTGACTGGCACGGCCTTAACTAGTTGTCAGAGGGACAGGAAGGGAATGCTCTGGGTGATTCTCTGATTTTTCTCAGTTCCTCCTCATGCTTGGAATGTAAATCTCAGGGCACCATAAAATTGAATAAAAAAATGTAAGTTTAAATTATTTTTTATTTTAAGTCGGGTGGGAGGATAATAGAAAAAGATCATCAAAAACAATGAGAAGAAATAATTGTTAATTTCTACGGTACCTTGAAACAGAAGCCCAAGAGAATAAATGGAATAAAGATACTATTAAAATTTCCTCTTTTATTATATCTTCTCTGCCAGAGTAATTGTTGCTGTGTCCAATATATGCAGGGGACAATTTACTAGCTGTTTTCTATTAGTTTTAACATTAACATATACAGAAATAAAATGAATAGCAAGCTTTCTTTGCTTAATTAAATGACTGACAAGGCATAGGTGTTGTTGGACCGACTCTTGTACATAATATCGAAAGGCTAGGGGAACCAAATAGAAGTACAATAAGCTATGCGAACTTCTTCCTTTATTAAATGAATATTGATGCAATATTATAGATTATTTTTCAGGCCACTGCATAAGAAGGGGGGCATGGGTTTTTTTCCTGAAAGAATTATATATTAGTATTCAGATGGAAAAAAATTCTAATATATCATTTACACACAGGATTAAAGGTTTGTGTAGATTCTTTCCTCTGTGAAATCATGCACTCTTCAAGAGGGCTCTTCATTTTGGACTTTTTAATGATACCATAGCGTCGAGTGACAAGATACTGGAAATGACTGGAGACACACTGGCCTGTTCCAAACACTGGAATACCTCCATAATTTTTCTAGAAATAGTAAATTGGCCTCATTAGGATATTCAAGTGTATTCAGAGCTGGGTCAGCTCAGAAAGCCATGTACACTAGCTGTGAGAAGCAGTAGCCCCACGTAAAAGTAACAATAGGCTCCTTTTCTTCTGAGAGCACGCTAAGTGCTGGTTTCTCTCTGTGTATCTGTCTGTGTCCCCCTACATACTCCTGTGTATGTGTGCATGTATATGAATGCACACTACATAAGCGCGTAATTATTTAGTCCAAGAGCAGCCCTTTGAGATGAGCGCCATCGCTGTTGCTCAGCTGCTAAGCCGTGTTTGACTCTGCAGCCCCAGGGACTGCAGCACGCCAGGCCTCTTTGCCCTTCGCCACCTCCTGGAGTTTGCTGAGACTCACGTCCACTGAGTCAATGATGTCATGAAACCCTCTCATCCTCTGTCATCCTCTTCTCCTTTTGCCTTCGATCTGTCCCAGCATCAGGGATGAGGAAATAGAAGCATAGAGGCTGGAAACCAGTGAACGACGACTGCAAGCCATGCCTTGAGGCACGTTGAGATGGCATGGGGGCGCTGAGCCTGGATCAGGTGACCGATGGGTTTATTCCCTCAGCAGGTACTTACTGAACCTACTGTATCCCTCACACTCTTGTAGGTATGGGGAACATAGGATGAACACGATAAGTATAGTCCCTGCCCTCATGGAGCCAACAGCCCACATTAGTTTTAAAGATTTCTTCCTTAGTATGATATGACTGACACTAACACCCCAGCCAAACTCAGCAAGTTAATTGCATCGCAGGGAGGTTAATTAGGCATCCCAGGAAAATAGATGATTGAGTTATAAGTCAGGCTGGGGAGGCTCTGGGACTTGGTGAAGCAGCCTCTAGTTGAGTGACTGAGTGTTCTGCCTGGGTGGGAGCTGGTGGCGGGGCGGGTGCTGTGTGTGGGGGGTCTGGTTAACGCATGTTTCCCTACGCCTGTTCATGCGAGTTGTGTGCCACCTCTACAGCTCTTTCCTGGTCCTCTGACTTGGAAATGAAAAGCGCTGAATAAAACAGGACGGGTATTTATAGGGGAACTGGGCTTCCCTGGTGACTTAGCCGGTAAAGAATCTGCTTGCAATGCAGGAGACCTGGGTTTGATATCTGGATTTGGAAGATGCCCTGGAAAAGGAAATGGCAACCCACTTCAGTGTTCATGCCTGGAGAATTCCATGGACAGAGGAGCCTGGTGGGCTGCAGTTCACGGGGTCTCCAAGAGTCAGACATGACTGAATGACTTTCACACAGCTAAATTGACCAGTGTCTGGCTTATCAGCCAGCTGAGTATAACCTCTCCTGTGTGCTTGTTAGAGTTTTTGCAGCCAGGTTGGTCCCCAATGGGCAGAAGATTCACTGTGTGACCCCCTAAAATCGGGGACCTCCAGGAAGCCACCCCATAGGCCAGGCTGGGGGATCCCTAGGCTATCCCACACTCCACATTTCACTGGAGCCACTGGTATGGCATTTTCTGCACTCACTATGATTTCTCTCCCAATGCCTATCCAGTGGTACCCGGGCAGTCCCCACTGAGATGCAGACACTGAAAGGTTTACAGTGGATGTATATAGCATCGCCAACCGCGCACGAACTCCTCAAAAGACCATTGTGGCCGCAGAGATACAGTAATTCACATTTCCAATATTGCTAATAAAATTTAACAAATGGAAAACCAAAATGTCAACCAAGCAATAATACTGATGGCATTTCTCTTAGGCCGAGTAAAGAAAATCATAGTGACTTTAATTGGTTAGGATAACGAAAGGAAGAGACAGAAAAAGACCTCCAGGAGTTACAGCGATTCAACGAGAGGGACAGTGAGTATAATTTTACTAAAAGTAGGTGATAATAATGCAACATGCCTGGAAGAGGAGATGCTTTAGGATGGTACACTTAATTTGAATTAATTATGAGGTGATGAATGGTGCCTGCCTATGTAAATGAGGGCAGCCTGAGAGTCCAGCCAATCAAAGTGCAGCTCTGCTTGAGTGGACCATGGCCTCCTATTTCAAGGAGCTCAAGGGATAAGGGAAGAGGTGTGATATTGATGGAATGCAAAGCACGCTGGGACTTTGTGGGAAACCACATATATTCAGCTCATCAGAAAATATCTTCCTATTTACCCCCGTGATTCTGGGACGGAAACCCCAGGCCTCTGGCACTCTTGTTCACCCATTTTCCAGATAGAAAGCTCCAGTCAACTCACCGAAGCTGCTGGGCTTTCCGGAACGTGATTTCAGATTTTCAGATGGTCCCTCTGCCGCACCAGCCCTGTGATATGCTTGAGAGAACAGCTGATAACGATTCGGGTAATCTCGCTGAATAATACTCGCATTGCAGTTTGTCACGACTCGATTCGATGCAGCCAGCACTTCCCGTATGGGTGATATTCCCTTAAAACGTTAAGCCCCATTGAGGGCCAGCATTCACAGGCAAAAATATTGTGGATTTTTTTTTTCAAAATAGAAAGGAAAACATAAATTAGGTTGCATGAACATAACGCTTAACAGACAAAAGCAGCTCGTGGAATATACTCACTCAGATGTTTCCTAATGTCCAGAGGCCCCATGAGAGGTTCACCAACAGCTGGGTCATGGGCTGCAGATACTGTGATGTGGACACAGTTTCAACCAATGAAGGCATTGATGATGGTGGAAAATAAAAAATTATTGCGCTGGGTGTTACCGGCTCTAGACTCTTCCATCATCCTAAACTCAACCTAACACCAGCTACAGACGGGATTACCTTTGAAACAATCTTTTCCCCAGCCCTTTTGTCTATGACGTGTCCAAGAGGTTGCTATTATATGATAATTCAAGGCTTTTTTTTGTTTTGTATTTACAATGCTGTTGCTGAACGTCAAAAAAAATAAAATGGGAATATTTCCAAATGTCTCGAGTTTGGTCCATGTTTTGTACATAGTCTATCACATTAAGAAAGGTTAATTCTGTATTAAATGTAATGAGAAACACAATATGGGGCTTGTCACACTGACATGGGAGGGTGATGCTATGATGCCGCTCAGCAGGAAGCCTTGTTATATTTTTTATATGTTAGTGGATGTCTATTTAGAATTGATCAAACCTTTGCTTCCGAAACATATATGCCAGCACCTCTGCAACACACCATAAACTAGACTCTCAGAAAATAATAATGACGCTTATCAGTCACTCGCCTTGAGTTTGCTGGTGAAAACCTCCAGCCAGCGTGCTGTCGGGGCTCTTAAAACATAGATCTTTTTGCTGTACTGATAATTCACTCACAGCTTGAGATTGATGACTATGTGAAGTCCATAAAAGATGTTACCACTATATTTTGTTCTTATGATTTATTTTATCATGTTGTCAAGGTTTGCAGAAAACAAGAAACAAATCAATGAATGTCATGCTTAAATATTAAAGAAGGCTGTAATACACATTTTTATTCAGATGCCTTATTCAATCTTGTGGCTCAGAAAAGAGCAGTGGCAACGAAGCTTTTATTTGAATTACTTTTGGAAAAATTAATTTAGGAGGACTGTTGAATTGTGAATGGCAAAAGGGAGCTAACCTTATTTGCTTAAATAGGAATATATGGTCACAAGACTCCTTGGAAAAGCAGTCTAACAAACCACGCAGAAGTGGATGGATTTTAAAGCATCAAGCACTTGGGCTGCAATGTACTTAGCAAGTTCAAGCCCGCGGCGTGAACAGAAGGGTATTTGGAAAGAAGCAAAGGATGAGACACTGCTTTGGGGATGGGGGATGGATGCTTTGTGCTTTGCTTTTGAAACGAATCATTTTCCTCATCATTATATGAAATCAAGATCACCATCTATTCTGAGGGCAGGCAGCCTGTAAGCTTGGTGTATTCCAGAATTGTTGGCCTTTCCCACACCTCATTAGACAGCAAGCAGAGAAGAACAGCTAAATCTTGCTTTATTTTCCTGAATTGGACTGGCTTTCTGAAAAGGGGACCTATGTGAGCTGACGCTGTCAACGGCAGAGACAAACAGTCCGCAGAGTTGCGGGATGCATTTCTAGAACCTGAAAAAAAATATGTGTATACTCTGAAATCTGATTTTTTTTAAACAGAAAAGAAGGCAAAAAAAAAAAGTTCATAAGACCTATGTAAAAAATGAAACTATGGGGTCATTTCCCTGAATCAGTTAGCTTCAGCCTAATCCCCTTCTGGCAACTCAGGTCTGAGCTGGTTAAAGGGATGAACAGACCCCATGACTGCCTGACACTTTGAGGTCCTGAATGACTTTGGACTATCAAAGAAAAAGTAATTAGATTCTGCGTTATTTCATGGCTAACTGTATTTTATTGTATTTCATTATATTCTTGTTCTTGAAAATTAGCGATCGTCGCAAGGTATATATGGTGATTGCAGACTAACATGAATATTCAATTAACCACAAGACCTCGCTCTTTGACCATTTCGAATAAACTGGAGTTTATTTGAATTTAGAAAACAGATAATTTAGGAGGTGATCATTTGCATTACAATAGGATTCTTCATTTCTAAGGGAGGATTCCTTGTGGGATTCTTTTAAATAGAAAGCTCTCCAAGTACTTTGAAAAATATAATTTGATTTTTAAAAATTCTCTTCCCATGTAGTTGCTCAGCACCATGCCTATTGTATGAAACGAGAGGCATATCTATTTAATTTGGTAATGAGAGAGCTTCGTTGCAAATATTTTGGCCTTAAAAAAATTCAGACGCAATAGCGGGAAATTCACGCTCAGACCATGTTCTCTCTCCCTGGGTCAGCCCGAATGCAGATTCAGTGCCATCCATGCACCTTCAACCACCCCTCATTCTGCCTGAGCCTGGACTGGAGGAGATCCTCTGGGAAGCAAGACAAAATGCTTCATCCCTGGACAGCGGGTGCACCAAGGAAGGAGCCAGAGCAGAGGGCGTGGGGCTCAGCTTCTGGAGCCTCCAGGATCACTCAGGATGCCTTGATGTTTTATCACAACAGTTGCACAGGGATGGGAAAGAGTCCAGTCAGAATCCCACAAAACTGCCCTTGGCTACAAGCAGGTGTGTGTGTGTGTGAGAGAGAGAGACCTGGGGGCTGCTCTGGTGCTGAAGATGACAAAGCACAGATTCTGAGTGGTGAGGAGGTTCTCAGCTGGATGGGCAGCCCTGGAGCCACAGGGAGGAAGTCGGTCCTCCCCTCTGAAAACCCTGGCGGACAAAGCTGCTGGGGAAGCCCGAGCAGCTGCTTGTAAGCCTACTGCTTCTCGTGGTTCTCTCTGGGGTCCTGGGCCACCGCTCAGCATCTCTCCCTCTGGGGCCCCAGGTGGCACAGGAGGCTTGGCCTGAGCGGAACTCAAAGGTGAACACCCTCCCTGCTGCGTTTCCCAGGCCGCAGAAACAGGTCTAATGGCAAAGAGGGCTGTGAGTCGGGAAATAGGAGAGACCCTGGGTGGGCAGTGTTCCCAAGGTTCAGCGATGCCCTGAGGAAAGGCACTCCCTTCTCTCACGCGCCTGGGGAACCTCCAAACGGAGCCGCCCCTGTGAGATGCAGAGCCGCATCGGGAGCATCTCCTGTGCTGAGGACTTGGAAGGGAGCATTTTCGAAAAGGCTGAGTGGGTAGATCATGGCTTCCCTGATGGCTCAGGGGGTAAAGAATCCCCCTGCACTGCCGCAGAGACGCAGGTTCCATCCTTGCGTCCAGAAGATCCCCTGGAGGAGGAAACGGCAACCTGTTTTGGTATTCCTGCCTGGGAAATCCCATGGACAGAGGAGCCTGGCAGGTTAAGTCCACAGAGTTGCAAAGAGTTGGACGAGACTGGGTGCCTGAGCCCGTACTGCCAGGAAGTGGGGGAAGCAGTCTGATCAAATAGCTGTTCTGTGATGGGGGTGTTTCATTCTGTTTCCTTTTCTTATAGGTATTTGCATATATGCTAGCAAAGCTTGTCAGCATGAATAGATTTCTTAACGGGAGGAATCTGAGATGCAGTAGATTTTTTCTATTTCTAATTTTCAGGGTTGCAGGGCCTTCTGAATCCCGATGGTTCAGCCCGCCTCCTGGAGTTTCTGTGAAGCCTCTTCCTGCCCACCCCCAGCTGCCTCAGCACTTCTACCCTCTTCCTTGTTGCTCTGTTGTCTGGGGGCTCCGGTCATCCCTAGGGGACCTCAGGGTCACCACCTGGACAGGAGATTCACTTCTCGAAGGTGAAACACGAGAAGGCACCTGCATTTCTCTTCCGCTGAAATAGCAGGGAGGCGCTGGGCAGACGTGGATGCCTTTCTAGATGGCAAGTTCTCGGAGGGAGTCAGGCAGGAGCTCTCGGAGGGAGTCAGGCAGGCCTCCTTGTTTCTGCAGAAGCTCCATCACTTATCAGCTGGGGCTGTGGGGTTGCGCATGTACTGTCTTGGACTGGAAGCTCCCAGCATAAGTCCCTGTTCTCACCTAGCTTCAGCCAGTGTCCTCGCTGCCCAGGATCCCACCTGAAACTCACTTTCCTTCCTTTTCTGTGACCCCAGCTGGGGCAATGAGAATACGTGTTTAGATTCCAACAGGATGGACCTGACCTCTGTCGGAATAGCTCTTGACTACTTTGAATGAGAAGCATTAAAACATTGTTCTGAACTTACAGAAATAGACGTTGGGTACTTTCCACCCCTTCATAGAATGGGAGATGGTGTTAGTCCTTTCCTGGGACCCCTAGGTCTAAGACTGAGACCCTTAGGTGGACGGCAGTGTCAGTCTATTAGCCCTCAAAATGGTTAATCTGGGCATCCAGATCAAGCTCACCAGGAAAGGGAGCTGGAGGAACTTGTTTCCTCCCATTGGCACATCCACCGGCCACTGCGGTGATGCTGAGACCCGGACCTGCCCGGGAGCTTGTACCTGACGCCCAGGTTCCCATGGAGATGGCCTCTGACTGGAGGATGCCTCCTGCACTCAGGGCCCATGAAGGACCAGGACACACTCAGCCTGGGGGCCGCCACCTGTCCTTCAGTTTCCTTTGATGAGCTCGTGATTTTAGGAATAACATGAATTCATTCTGTTGTTGTTTAGTTGCTAAGTCATGTCTGACTCTTCTGAGACTGTGGTGGACTGTAACCCGCCAGGCTCCTCCATCCATGGGATTTCCCAGACAAGAATACTAGAGTGGGTTGCCATTTCCTACTCAAAGGGATCTTCCTGACCCCGCATCTCCTGCATTGCAGGAGGACTGTTTATCATTGAGCCTACAGGGAAGTCTGAAATTCATTCTCCACTTTATTAAAAAATAATTTGTGGGCTTCATGCACTGGGTAATGAGTCAAGGTCAGAGTATTAGGAGCCCAGGTGGAGGCTTGGGGACCCAGGGCTCCCTCTCCATGTACAGCATCACACTGCCCACTTGGGGGGTTTCCAGAAAATCCAGGGATCTGAGTGGGAGACCACAGGATTCAAGTGGGCATGGCCAGAGAGCACATTTAGGCCGAGAAGGTGTGGCCGTCTCCCGAGCCCACTGAGGTGCAGCCCTGCCTCTGTCTTTCTGGCCCGGCCCGCTTCTCTGGAAGAAAGCTTCTCTCACTTCTCTCCCCTACTGCCCTAGTTCGGTCGGCTTCTGCAGGTGTCTCCCTGGGTGGTTACTGAAATTTTCCCACTAAGAATTTCTGGAGCCTTTGTCCTCTCCACAGCCACGGGACAGCTCAGGTGCTGCACCTGCTCTCAGCACCCTGTTTCCCGAAGCCCAGCCTTGCGGATTCAGACTTCTGGCCTGCGGTCAGTAAAATTCCTGCCAGGCCTTTGCGAGACCCTGTGTCCTGGGTCATTTCTCTAGACACACCCTTGTACACATCTGGAGACCTCGTGCTCACACATGCACATGTGTGCACACACAGCCACACCTGAACGACTGACTAGACGGGCACTGCATGTGTGCACACAACTGCACACACACACATGCACACCATTGCTGTGTGCCTTGCACACACACGTGCACACCATTGCTGTGTGCCTTGCACACACACACATGCACACCATTGCTGTGCACCTTGCACACAATATGCACACCATTGCTGTGCACCTTACACACACATGTGCACACCATTGCTGTGCACCTTGCACCCACACACACCCCCACACCATTGCTGTGCACCTTGCTCACACACGTGCACGCAGTTGTCGGTGTGCCTTGCATATACACACACACACCATGCCCTCACTCCCGTCACTGCCTAGAGCCCTGGTCCTCCCGTGGCTGCAGTTTCCAGGTGTGCGGTGGGGAGAATGACCCCAGGAAGCACCCCTTCTGTGAACGTGCCCAAGACGTCACTCCGTGGCGGCCGCATGACCCTGTGTCCCCTCTGCTGGAGGTGACACAGAGGCGGGTGCCTCCAGGTTGCAGTCTGAGCACAAGTCCCAGGGTTACTCTGAGCAAATGGTTTCAGGTCTCCCTTGGACGGAAGCCCTCTAAAACAAGAGCTGGAATGTTTTCTTCTGCAACCTGGAGAGAGGGAGGCTTTTGTGCTTCCTCACAAAAGCAGAGACAAAAGCTGTGGAGCTTGTCTTGGATGGCAAGCCTCACTCTCTTGTCTTAGGAGGAGGCCTGAGCCACCTTCAAGGAGCTGTGTGCATCCGGAAGCAGGTGGACCGGCTGTAGGCGGGCCCAGGATGGAAGGACGGAGTCTCTGGAGCCCTGGTCTCTGCACACCCTTCTCGGCCAGTCTCTCCCAGGTCCCTGCGGTCTAGCCCCAGGGTCTGCTTCTCAGAACACAATTTTCAGCAAGTCACTTCCAGGTGGAAACTCTCAGAAGCTCCCGAGGCTGGAATGTCAGCCCCGCACTCCTCAGCTTTGAGTAGAGAATCTTCATGGTCTGGCTCCGCCTGCCAGTCCTGACTCATCCTCGTGGTGCTGGTGAATGGTGGCCTCAGAAACGGGGTCCACACCTTGACTCAGGAGCCCCTGAAGGTGACCTTATTTAGAAAAACGGGTCATTCCTGATGTGATTAAATCAAGGATCTTGAGATGAGATCGCCTGGACTTAGGGTGGATTCTGTAGCCCATCACTGCTGTCTTGTTGAGAGAAACTCGAGGAGGAGGGGCCAGACCACTGGAAGATGGAGGAGCCGGGTGATGGGGCCACAAGCCACGGAGAGCTGGCAGCCACAGACCCGGAAGGGCAAAGAGGGGCTCTCTACCACAGTCTTGGAGGGAGCACAGCCCTGCTGCGACTTGGACTTCAGACTTCCCACTTCCAGAACCATGAGAGAATAATCATGCTTCCTTCCGCACTGCCCTGCTTGGGGTCATCTGTTAGAGCAGTCACAGCAAATACCCACCCCAGCCACTCTTCTTCCCAGGGCTCACTGTTTCTTCCCCTGGCCTGTGCTTTTGCTCAATCCCTTTCCTCAGCTGGGCAGACCCACTCAATCCTTACCGACCCTCCTAATCCCCACCACAGAGTTCATTGCCACCTCCCCACCCTGTGCAGAGCCCGTGATCCCCGGGCCCACCTCCAGTCATCTCTTTATCCCCAGAGATGGTGAGAACTCCAGCCCAGGTCCAGGGATGGGGGTGGTGAGCAGCACCCCAAATGTTTATCGAATTAGTCCTAATTAAACCAACCACTCGTGTTACAGGCAGCAGAAGAGTGAAAAGGAAGGGGGGGGGGTTTACTGATAACAAGTCACCTCTACCCACCATCATCCTTCAGAAAGCACTGATTTCACATTTGCCTCTTGATTCAAAACCAGCTGACCTGAACCACATTTCAGCTACTGACTCCAGCACTGAGGAGTCAGAGATGAAAACAAGAGGCTTCTTCTCTCCAGAAACTCCTAGTCTAGGATCAGATTGACCTGTGAGCAAATATCGCCGTGATTGACCACCTCTGGACTACTCACGCTCCAGGCACCTTTAATTGGGCCCAGAGTTAGTGAATAGAAATACAGCAGGCCCAGTTAAATTGAATTTCAGGTAAACAAAAAAAATTTTTTTTAAGTATAAGGAGGTTCCGCACAGTATTTGGAGCCTACTCACTTTAAGGAGCTCGCCCCGTGTATCTGCAAGTCTGTCTTTAGCTGCGCCCGCTGTATTTCCTGGCAGCCCCGGGATTAGCTGCCATAGCAGTTCTGCCAAGTAGGTGGTAATGGGATCTTCAGGTTACAGATAAGAAAACAGAAGATGAAGAAGCTGAGCCATTTCATTTTTCCATCCAATTAAAAGCCATTAAGCCCTTGAAGGGGTTATAACAGACTCGCAGGGGCATGAGACTGGGGCCTGAGGGCAGCTGGGCCTTTCTCAGAGGGTCTGGGATGGAGGCTCTCTACCAGAAGCTCTGGAAATCTGCCTTTAGGTATAACTGGGGAGAGCCTTTCTGCCGGGGAGCTGGCGCTGAGGAGGGAAAGCACAGGGGCAGTTGGTCTGAAGGACAGCCCGCGCCAGCCGGAGAAGCGGGGCCTGATTCCGAGGTGTCTGTCTCGGTGAGGCGCCACGCACACCTTGGGTCTGTCCTTTGAAGACATGGGTCTCGTGACCTGTGGTCCCCCAGCCGGCCTTGGTGACCCCTTAGAGGCTTCAGCCTTGTACCCAGCAGCCCTTGAGCTGTGCCTGACAGTGCGCTGAAAACGTTCTTGACCAGCAAAGTTTTCCGTCCCTCCCACCGCCTTGCTCTACAAGTGGGTAGCTGGCAGAACAAGCTACGAGGAGGCTGAGCCGTATTGGCCAAGCTGGGGCACGTGGGGAGTAGCTGCTCCAGGAGGCAGGAGTGGCCTCCCTGCTGGCACTTTGAGCTCCATCTGTCACTGCAGGAATCGCCACGGCCCGGCTGCCCAGGCACTCCTGTGGCTCATCGCCCTTGGATGATTAGAAGCCTCTTTGGTGAAAGTATGTTCTCAGTCAATGCTGAGCAGAAGCTGGCCAGGACACCCACTTGACACCCGTTTCTTCTCCTGCTCACTGACCCTGTTGAGAAGGGCTTAGGAAGGAACCTTCCTGACCATGCCTGCCTCCTGAGTCACCTTCCCCTCCACCCTGGTTGAAGTCTGGTTGGCCTGGACCGCCTGGGTGCCGGAGGACTGCCTCTTAGCCTCCCTTAGGGATGTGCTAGGGTTTTCCTGGGGCTGCTGTTGCCATCACTAAGTAGGGGGTGGGGGTCAAGATGAGAACGTGCAAAGACTTGGGCAGAATGAGTTTTCTGATGGCCAAGGGGGTCGGGCCCGAGAGCGCTCGATCAATGCGTCTGATTTGAGATCTGAAATGCTTTGTCAGGACGCGGGCAGTGAGGAGGACCAGGCCAGGTGGGGAGCAGGTGAAGGGATGAGGATCGATTGGCCTTGGGAGCAGGTTAATTCCTGTAGCTGAGGTGCGTGACGGCTGTGTGGTCTCAGAAATAAGCAGGCAGCAGCCTCCGCTGTGGGCCCCGCCGGGAGCACGGGCCTGGGGGGGACCGTGCGAGCTCCCCTCACCTGCCGAGTGGGCAGCGGGGCTCTCTGTCCTCCTCACGGAGAATCTGGATTACAGACAGGCCGACGGAGCCCTCGCTGAAGGGGAGGAAAGTAACTGGGAAAGCAGCACCAACCTGTTCTCCCTCTTCACCTGGGGAACCCAGGACCCGCCACTCACCATCCCAGTAGTTGACTGGACGCCCCCCGAAAGGAATTCTCCTGTTCGGGCTCTTTCTTATCCGCAGCACATGGGTAAGGACCGGGGCTTCCTCCACAACCATTTCCACCACGTGAGTGTTGCCGGACCCAGCCCTGTCTGCGGGTCCCACCAGGTGGGGCCCCTCGAGGAGGCTCAGGCTGGGTCAGCCTCTCTCCTGATAGCAGGGGCAGGATGCGAGGGGCCTGGGACCCACCAGGGCCGGCATCACGAAGGCCCAGGTCAGGGGGAGGGTGGAGATGGCCCGGGTGTCCTGGCCTGTCTCCCTGCCCGGCTGGCATCATCACCCGGCCATCACTGCCCACCTGGCTTTCTGGTAGCACTTTGGGCAGCCCTGGGCAGCCTGTAGCCAGGCCAGGCTGATGGCCACAGAAGCCCCCTGTGAGTGCTGTCTTCCCGGCCCAGGTCACACCCCAGGTTTTTTTTTTTTTTTCCTGGAGAAGAACCAACATTTTCAGCTTTTGAAATGGATTGGTTTAACACACGTGTCTTGTGCACATGGGGACTTTGAAACCGCAGACTGGGAGAAGTCTCAGTTTGGGAGGACCCATAGAAACCTTTGGCCCAGAGATGGTGAGTGTCCTGCCTGAGCTGGAACCACGTCCAGGCAATTCCGTCCAGACTAACAGAGCAAAGCTGTCAGAGCAGGGCACGTGCGCCTCTAGCTCTCCACCGACCGGCTGTTCTGATTCGGCAAATCACCAAAGCATTCCACAGCCAGTCCTCACCCATGGGTCCGTGGCGAGGTGGGGTGGATGCCAGCGCCTCCTTCCGGGGGTTGCTTTAAACAGTCTGGTCAGATGCTGGGAGGGGCCCAGCTCAGAGCAGGTGCTCAGCAGGTGTTTGCTGACCTTACGTTTCTACGGCATTGGGTCTGTGTCACCAGAGAAGCAGTTGGTGGGCGAGGCATCATTATTTGTGATCTGCCTGGTAAAGAGCCAGCACAAATTTTTTAACCTAACACCTGAAATTTTTAGTAGCCAGCACAGGACAGCGGAAACTGTTGCTTTCCCATCCTGTTCCACACTCAGACATGGCACACAGTTGGACTAGGACCTGGCAGGCGGGGCGATGACGCCGGCTGGATGGGGGTCTCATTTCATCCATTTGCCAGCTGTGTGACTTGGGGCGAGTCACACCCTCTCTGTTTCATCCTCACCCGTGAGATGAAGGCAGGAATTATCACTTCCTCCCAGGCCAGTGTGAGATTGAGTAAGCTGATGTCCTGGGTGCGTGGGGAATGCTTAGGAAGGTTGTCATCAGTTAACAGGTATCGTCAGTGCGTGCTAGTGCTTGGGGGTGGGGGAGGGCTGAGGCAGCTCAGGGCTTCTAGGGCAGCACTGTAGGCCTCCAACGGCAGACACGCAGTATCAGGCATTTGTTCAAACCCAAGAAAAGCAGACATTCCTTTGCCAACAAAGGTCCGTCTAGTCAAAGCTACGGTTTGTCCAGTAGTCATGTATGGATATGAGAGTTGGACTGTAAAGAAAGCTGAGTGCTGAAGAATTGATGCTTTTGAACTGTTGTGTTGGAGAAGACTCTTGAGAGTCCCTTGGACTGCAAGGAGATCCAACCAGTCCATCCTAAAGGAAATCAGTCCTGAATATTCACTGGAAGGACTGATGCTGAAGCTGAAACTTCAATGCTTTGGCCACCTGATGCAAAGAGCAGACTCATTGGAAAAGACCCTGATGCTGGGAAAGATTGAAGGCGGGAGGAGAAGGGGTTGACAGGATGAGACGGTTAGATGGCATCACTGACTTGATGGACATGAGTTTGAGCAAGCTCTGCAAGTTGGTAATGGACAGGGAGGCCTGGCTTGCTGCAATCCATGGGGTCACAAAGAGTTGGACACGACTGAGCGGCTGAATTGAACTGAACTGAATAGACATACAACACAGAGTGACTGTAATGTAAGCTGTGGACTGTAGTGAATAACGATGGATAAATACTGAATCATTGGAAGCTGGGGAGCTGGGATAAGAGAGCATAGGGGAACTCTGTAGTTTCTGCTCAGCTTGTCTATAAGTAAAGCCTAAAAGTGCTCCAAGAAACCATATCCATTCGCAGAAGACGATCAGTAATCCACGTATTAGGATGTTGCGTTGTTTGGCCTGGGGATCCTCCTGGCTTCATGTGGTGGTCACTGCCTTTATTTCCTTTTTTCCCACCAGATATGCTTTTGTTTATTCTTTTACAGAGAATTCCTCACATGGTGGTCACTCGATTTCCTTTTTTTTTTTTTTACCATATATGCTTTTATTTATTTTTTTTATAGAGAATGCCTACAAACTTATTATTTTTTTAGTTGGGGGTGATTGCTCCATGACGTTGTGCTTCCTCTCTTCCCCCTCCCCTCCCTCGTCCTTCTTGGTTCCCACAAGATGCACACCACGGCCCAGCTGTCCGCTCTTTCGAGTCCCTGCCCGGCTGGCCCTGGCTGGATATTGGATGGGCAAGGAGCTGTGGCGCTTGTGGGCTGTGCTGGGGAAGCTGGAGACGCTCCTGGGCTCCTCCAGCCCCTCCTGCCCCCTCCCTGCTGTGTCCTTGCTCCGGCTGTCCCCTCAGGGCAGCAGCCAGTCCTCAGCAGCCCGCCCTTGGTGGGGAGGATATCCGGCATGCCCGCTTATCTGCCCTGGGGCTGCCAGCTCCGGCCTGGTGCCGGGGGGTCTGCCTCCCCGCTCAGATCTGCTGCCTGAGTCATCAGGCCAAGGCCGTATCAGAAAGACTCACTGTAGCCAAGAGGGGAACGTGCAGCAAAGAAAACGGGCCTCTCCGAGGTCTCGCCTCGCCCGCAGTGACTTCACTTGGGCCAGTATTAATATCAGGCTGCACTTGTCCCCATTCCTTCTGAAATTTCTCTCCAGCGAAGCTACACAGCCTGTCAGCTCTCACTGAGAACTTTTCCTAGCTTGTTTTGTTTTACATCGTTCTCATCTTTGCACAACATGTATAATCATAGGCTGTCAAAACCCAGGAAAGTATGTCTATGCCTCAAATAGTGGAAAATAAACAACAGGGGGGATATTTTTTTGCACCTCGAAGTGTTAGAGTGAGTTTTGAAGTCCTTGTTGTGTCTGTTTTATTCCTAAACATCGTCTCCAATAGGTGTGTGTGTGTGTGTGTGTGTGTGTATGTGCATTGTGATATCTGGCATTCTCTGCCCAAGTTGGAACTTCCTCTCTCAAAGTCATTTTGTTACAGAACTCTTCCAAGAAGGTGCTAGAGCCGATGTCATGTTCAGCTCTGATGCTGACCTAAGACACTGAAAATCCTTCACATGAGCAAGAAACGGTGGTGACCTCTCTTCCCTCCCATGATCAACTCACCTCCTTTGGAGACTCTTGGAAAGTTTCTTGATGGGCTTTAGCAAACTTCACGTTTTGGGGGGCAAATGATCAAATTAATACCAAACAGAATCTCATTATGCTTTTGCCACAATTAAAGGGGAAGCAAATTTGGAAACCGCTCTGTGGCCTTCAAGGATTGCGTGTCCCTACGTGCTCAAGTTAAGTGCTCAGAGATACTGTGAAAATTGGATCCACGGCGTGAGGATTCTGCAGCATTGATAATGCCAACATGACAAGTTGTCACTTTGCCGTATGTTCCTTAGCATGACTAAACGTTAATAGCCAGGTTATCCTGGTGACTCTAGAATAATCAGGGCAAGAGCACAGGAATGAGTGGCAGTTACTGTAATTACTCTAGAAAGAGGACCAAAGCAAACAGAGATTCTCTCTAATTTCATATATCCCCAATAGATGCACATGCCACATCATTATCACTGTGGGAACTCCTCAGTAGTCAGCTGAAAATCAGGGCTGTGCCACGCGTCTGTGGGCCAGTGTGCACATAGCCCTGGAGGCGGCCCCGTGACCCTGGGAGAGCTCAAAGGATGCTGGGCGCTGATAGGAGGCGCCGCAGATCGACAGATGTGCAGACTGAACGTGTGTTACTCCATCTATTCTGCACTGATTGTGGAGCTTCGTATCCAGCTGCCACTTCTGGGTGTTGCAGACATCAGCATTCCGTGTGGTGGCTGTGGGAGGCCTGAACGGTGGAGACTTGTTATGGTCGCCACTGTTAGGACTGTTATTGAAGAGTCCTCTGGAACCGGCTCAGATCCCATGAAACAGCATTTAGTAAGAGCAGGGCTGCACCATTTTGCAGAAGGATGACAGTGACCATCACTAGCTTCCTGAGAAACGAGACGCCGGGTGACGCTCGGCAGGCATGTCTTTCCCGTTCGCTCCCATTTCCTCTTGATATTGCCGGTACTTCGGCATCTAACAGCCCCAGAGAACTGCGCGTGTGAGCTTATCTGGACAAGAGGCGTCCTAGGAAAGTAGGGGCCAAACACGCACAGGTGGCCCCGCAGCTGACTCGCCTCCAGGGGGTGGGGTTCACGTCGACGTGGCTTCTCACCATCACCCCAGCTGCCAGCTGGTCCCGTCCTGACAACTTTCCCACGGCGGGACTGGTGAGACTGGTGAAAAAGTGATCAGGTCCCTACCTCGAGTCCCAGTGAACATGAACCAGAAGACGGGGGCTTTCCAAGGAGGGAATTAGTGAAGGATCGCTTTACTTGGGGACCCGAATCGAGAAAAGTAAACAACGCTTTGCTGTCGAAACCTGAAATCCCATCAAAGAGAATTCCCGGCCGGCAGAGAGCCGTCATCAAAAACACGGAAACGCGAACAATGGGCAGGGCGCAAAGTCAGAAATTTATAGACGCTGGCCTCTGCTGCTACATATCCTGGAAGAGAAAAAAAAAAGTGTTAAGAAAACAAATGCTGCTTGTGGATGTGACGGCTCTGACTCTGGCCGTCTGACAAATCGACCCTGGGCTTGACCTCCACAATATGTTTCCACAGGTAATTCCATAACTCTCTGGCCAACTTTTAACGGCTTCCTGTTTGACAGCCCAGAGAAAGGAAGTGCCCGGCGCTGGGGAGCCAAGCGCTCCACATCGCCGGCCATCAGCGTGCTGGAACCCGTGTAATTTATACGCGGTTTCATCACCTCGTCCTGCACACATGATGAAATTTATTTCTGCTGATAACTGGGGTTTTAGCCGCGGTGGTTCGAGCCAGCCTGA
>SJYF01001869.1:257872-265542 GCA_006410515.1 Procapra przewalskii | reverse complement strand
TTTTTTTTTTTTCTTATTAAAGGAAGCATTACTTCCTGAGAAATAAGAAGCTCACCGGAGTTCTTGCGGTGAGCAGGACCCAGAAACAGGGCCCCGGATGCTGCCTGGGTCCAGCGATGGGTTTGTGAGTCAAGAAAATAACAGGCGTGGCCTTTTGCAAGCCATTATTTAGAAGAGGGCAAAGAGGGAGATAAATGTTAGAGTTTTATGCGCCAATCATCGGTTTGAATGTAAACCAAATGATGTGTTGCAGACGTAACAAGGTCTGGCTGCCAAAGGCTCACAGAGAATGCACCCAACTTTTCACAGGGAAGATTCTGGAATCAAGCATGCTTTATGCTCACTTGATACTGTTTTTGCTGACCTCGAGCATGTTAAAAAGAGCCGTAGAGAAGAGTTCCGCAGAGTTGTAAAGCCTCCGAAAGCTTGCAAGCTGTTTGCTATTTGCCCAGTAAGCCGCCTCTTTATCAGGAGCCTGGATGCAGGACCCATTAGGCTTGTAATAAAAGAACCTTTTAAAAAAGATCCCCAAGTCACAGTACCCAGCCAGCAGGAGATTCAGACATCTCCAGGCATGAGAAGCCTGAAAGCTGCTGAGAGCGTAAAACGTGAGGGCAGAACAAGCGTGTACTCAAGTGTGTGTGTATGAACAAGAGAGAGAGAGAGAGAGAGGGAAGAACAGGGGCTGTGATCACGCGTGGAGTGTGAGTGAAACAAAAGACGTGTCTTGTTCTTGGGCTGAAAAGCCCTCCGTGAGGCAGCCTTGTGTTTCTGCTCCAGGCAGCCCGCCTTCCTAGGCCAGCTGGGTGTGGACTGGGGCAGAAAACAACTCCTTGGTAGAAAAACTTTTTTTTCCAGTAGGTATTCCTTGAGAAAGAGTGTGAACAGCACTGCGCCTTCATCTCCTATTTCCCACGTGAACTGAAGGTGCCCTCCTGGGGCTTCCGCTCTACAGTGAGGCAGCTGAGAGAGCCAGGCGGCCACCCCCAGGGCACCTCTCCCCTCCTCTCTCCACTTGGAAAAGATGCTAGGAGAGAGTGGCAGCCTTCTGAAAATCGTGGACGTGATTGTGAAGGGAGGGTCCATGGCTACCTTGGAGATCCACTTTCTCCCAGATGGTATCAGCCAAGACTCAAGGATGCAGGAAGGAGGGATGGAGAGAGGCTGGTGTCGGTTCACCGGCCCTGGGGGTGGGGTACCCAGGCCTGGAGCCATGCCCTCTGTGCTATCCACACTCCGATTGGTCCCCTTGATTCAGAGCTCTTCACACTGTCCACATCCCAGGTAGTTTGAAACAGCTCTGAAATACTGTGTTTACCTGTTTGATTGGAACCTCACTCAGAGCCGCTCTGGGGTGCTCCCTGATGTAAAGTCATCACGAAAACATTACCTTTGGCCCTTTCTTCTCTGTCACTATTTTTATTATTGGGTTATTGCCATAATGCTTATTAGCACTTTAATTATAATCTCCTAATTCATGGTGCAATGTGTGTGTTCAGTCACTCAAGTCCTATCCAACTCTCTGTGGCCCCATGGACTGTAGCCCACCAGGCTCCTCTGTCTGCGGACTTTCCCAGGCAAGAATACTGGAGAGGGTTGCCGTTTACTCCTCCAGGGCATCTTCCCAGCCCAGGGATCAGATCTGTGTCGCTTGCGTCTCCTGCGCTGGCAGGTGGATTCTTTACCACCACCACCACCTGGGAAGCCCCCATGGTGAAATGATTATGTACTTAAAGGAAGAAATATTTCTACAAGTAGTAAGATAAGGAATAAATCAAAGATAGGAAGAGGCTGAATAACTTGCAAGAGGTCATCTCACTGATGAAATTATATGGAGGCTTATCCCTCTTGGGTGGTACAGGGATATTTCCGTGGCACTGTGAATCCTCTTGTAGAAGTCAATTCTACATCAGGAAGAGTCTTAAAAATATTGATGACCATATACCTGCAGACAAAAGGGCCAGGTACACGAAATCTCTATTGTATTGAAACGTTGGTAGCATTCTTGTGGTGGAATGACAGTGGCCAAGTATGTTAGTCTTAGGTAGCTACATACATAACTGTATCTTTGTTTTTAAATTAAAAAAAAACTTCAAATTTTCCGTACCCCCCTCCCCCCCCATTTGGGTTTTTTACAGAGTGCGATTCCTGTTCAGGAGTCCATGGCCAGTCTCGGGTGTATGACTGGACTACAGGAACGGTGGTATGGTGCGACACAGCTGTTCTGCGGGTGTGAGACTGTGGCGGTGTGTTGCCTTTATAGCATCAACAAGAGGCCTGCCACTGAATACACAAGACAAGGACAGGGGTGCTTGCCTAGAGGGCCAGTTGTCTTTTTCACTTTTTTTTTTGCACTGAGGTATTACTTTTCGAGTTCTTGATGCCCAGTGGATGCGAGGCAGCTATGTATCGTGTGAAGCAGAAGGCACTTGCTCTCCAGCCTCGAGGACTCCGCTTTCTCCAGCACAAAGTTAGCCTGGGCCTTCTCAGCCTCTACAGACTTTCAGGTCAAGAGAAGCAAGGAGCTCCGCCCTCCCTACCCTGCCATGGAGATCGCTCAGCATCTCCCAAGGCGGCTTCTAGAGTGTGCTTTCACTCTGGAAGCGTGTTTCACTCGGAGGTGGCATGGCTGCCTGGCATCCCTTTGCCCTCGCCCCCAACCTCCCTTTAGTTCCTTTCCTCCCTCCTGCCTTCTCTGTGCCAGCCTGTGCCAGACACTGTGCCAGGTGTGGGGGATTAAAGGTTCAATAAAACCCAGGCTTGGCCTCGCCAGTGGCCTGGGAAATCCCCCAGGGCAGGCATTTGGACATGGATCTGAGATGCTGATGCTAGACCTGCAGTAACTAGAATACATAAGACAGATACTGAAATGCAGATGTTGTGCAGAAGGATTAACTTTGACCATGGAGAAGGAAATGGCAACCCACTCCAGCCTTCTTTCCTGGAAAATCCCATGGACAGAGAAGTCTGGTGGGCTACAGTCCATAGGGTCACAAAGAGTCGGACATGACTGAAGAGACTTAGCAGGTGTGGTTGGATCAGGGAAGGCTTCACAGAGAAGGAGAAGCTGCAGTGGGTTTTGGAGGATGAAGAGGAGTTTGCCAGGCTGACGCGACGGGGGCAGGATTTCAAAGAGTAAGCCGGGGAACAGTTTGCTCTGCTGTGTGTCTCTAAGCACACTGGCTGGAGCGCCCATTGTTGGAAGGAGAGTGGAGACAAGCAAGCTTGGAGGAGGAAGCAGAGCAGCTCCACCGAGCGGGTTTTCCAGAGGGCGGCCGTGAGGAAGCACGCAAGGCCGGCGGCAGGTAGGCACTGAGCTCAGCGTTGCACTGGAGACAGAGTCGCCTCTGCTGCCATTGTCCTTGCCTCCTGTCGCCCTGGGTCTCTCCCCCGGGACCCCGAGCGTGGGGTCCACACGGCAGACTGTCGGCTCTGCGAGGCGGCAGCTGTGACAACATCTGCCTCGGCGCAAGGGTGGCATTTGGCGCTGGGGAGGAATGGAGAGCAGGCCTGAAATGAAACCAATAATGGGTTTCTTAAACATTTGTTTTATTGTCGCTCTGAACGCGCGCCCTGCTTTAACCCGGCGGATGGAATTCTATTGTGTCCAAGTCCACTGACGCTGGAGAAGGGTTTCTGGTAAAGAATGTGTCAAGGAAAAGGGGAGGAAATGTTTGAAGCTGCCCTTTCCCCCTGCCTGCGGGGCAGGTGGGCTCCTCAGAGCAGGGCTTTCTGAGCTTCGGCTGATGGGAGGGGCAAGGATTTGACTTTTGAACACAGAGCGCTGCAGGCAGGGAGATACCCCTTGCATTGTGTTTAGAATGTTTTCTTAATCAAAACATGATGCTAAAAGCCCTTTCGAGGGAAGGGAAACTTGGGCACCCGCACGATCTTACTTATAAATAGCTCAGACCTGCTCAGCAAGCAGGCACTCACTTCTGCAGCCAGCGGGAGCTTTGAAGGAGCTGTCAACCCATCCAACGCACACCCTTCCCCAGTCATTGTAGGCAGAGACAATGCCACCTTCCCGAAAGGAAATCGGCAATAAAAACTCCTGCAGGATTTCCTACTTGGAGTTTTTCCCATTCAGACCCAAGATGGGCAGACCCCCACTCCCACCCCCACAGCCAGGCCCAGCACCCCTGTGACTGTGAAGCCACATTTACAGGTTCCAGGCACTTGAATATCTGGCTTTTCCTGAGTGGGGCATGGAAACTGCTTTTACAGTACAACAAAGCCCCCCCCCTCCTTTTTTTTTTCTTTTTTCTCCTCCAAATTGCCTTTCTGTTTCACAAATCTTAGGAAGCTTCTGAAATCAGTGTGGAAGACGTCAGAGGATAAAGTGGCAAGTGCTTTTTACAAAGTGCCCAGTTAGCTTAAGAAGGCTTTGGGACTGCATTTTTAAAATTAATAGGTGGATATGTTTTTCTTTTTCTCCTTCTCTCTTTTTAAACAAATGCTGTGCTTTGTAGCAGCACGATCTTGCTGCTTTACAGTATCGATAAATGCAGGTACAGCTGCGCTATAAAAGCCACTTTACATGAAGCAGGCCATTCCTACTTTATAGCCCATTTTTCACCCATTGTTCTCGAGTCATGTCATAGGTGTGTTGTAATGGGCTGGAGAGGTGGACGCCTTGAAGATCAGTTTAACGAAATGGTCTAATTTTGCCAACTTTAGTGCCAAAATCTGGATTGAAAAACGCAAGACTAATATCCCAGTAGGCGCGCAATATGATGTCACTTCCCTGAAAATGGCCAAGATAAACATCTATTTCCAGACCACTTGCACTTACAACATGAATTCTGCCTCTTTTTCAATCCCCAAATTACGGTTCCTGTTTTCTAACAATTTTTATGTTAACCTGGTTGACATCTGAACTTTCCTGACTTTTTCTCAGACTCGAAGATTTTATTACATTGCTGGTGGAGGAGGCAGAATTCCATTCCAACTATAATGATACTTTTGGAGCCTGAAAACCTGCTAACTTTTAAAAATGAAGCAAGGCAGATTGAATAGTCCTTCTGACAGGAGCGTATACACAGTTGTACAATTGAGAAACTCAGGACTCGCCCCACAGAGCTCTGCAAAGTGACGCTTGCTGATTGGATGCTCATTTGCCATCTGGGAAGCTTTATGTTTTGCTTTTATTTCCCTTTGAAAGGGTGAGTGGAGTTAGTTTGTATCAGTGTGAATACAAGCAATTACCACGAGGAATTCTTTTCTCAACGAGTCAAGTGTTTGTGGAGTGTCTATTACATCGGCAAAGCTCTCCGGGGATAAAAATATACAGACCTGTTGCTCACAGACAAAGTAAGTTGAGCATCTACTATGTTGCAGCACTATATGCTTTATCCGAAACCACACAAAACTCATGCAGAGTCGAGGATGTAGTCCCCATTCTACAGATGGTAAAACTGAGGAGGAGCAATGATAAACCAGCAGTTGTACCCCGCTGCTGCCAAAGGTTCCCACAGGACCTCATTTGCTGGACACTTTTGCTGCGCGCGTATCAGACAGCGAGCTGAGCACATCCTTTGATCTCGGAGTGTCCCTGTGTGGGAGATGCTACTACTTACCCATTTTACAGATGAGGGGTCTGACGATGGAGGCAGGGAAGTCACTTGGCAGCAAGTGCTGGCATTAAGCCAGACTCTGTGGCCTCCGTTGTCAGGCTGGGGGAGTGATCGTTTCCCTGAGCACACTCCACAGACAGAGAACCCCAGTCCTGAACGTGCTCACGTGTGTGTTCACGCGTGGAAATGTGACGTGCCGCGAAGAGCTGAGGCATCGGGAGTGGCATGGGGTGTCAGAAGAGCTCAGAGAGACGGACGGGTGGGCAAGGGGGTCCCGAAGGGGGCCCGCCGCAGGCCCGGGTTTCCGTGGCAGGCCAGGCGGGTCATGACTGTCTGCACCCCCGGGCTTGCGGTTCACGCGCCCTCTCTCCTCTGGCCAGGCTGGATGGCGCCCCTGAATGTTGGGCCCAGCAGGAGGGCAGTGCGCGTGCGCTCTGAGCTGAAACGTGTCTCGGCTGTCGTGGATGGAGAACGCTACCTACTACCGCCTGCTCCACCAGCTACTACCCACGACTACCTCGGCTATTACCACCAGGTACTATGGACCACCCCCTGCTGCTGCTCCTGCCACCGTTGCTGCGACCCCTCCCCCTGTATTACCAGCTGCTCTGCTGCTCCTGCCACCGTTGCGGCTCCCGTCGCTCCCTGCTACTGCCCGGTGTCAGCGGGGACGCCTCCAGCCTAGGGGCTCCCGCCTGGCTCATTAGAGTGTGCGCTTCTGAGCTCTGTGCTGGGGTCGGGGGTCACGCACTCCACCTCTGACGGTCCTCGGGTGCGTGTCTTAGGGTCGCTGGCCCATCTTGCAAGCAGGACAGGGGCATCCTTCTTTCCGGGAGCTAGTGTGAGGGGCCAGGGGCTGTGGGGTGCGGAGCCGCGCCAGCCCGGGGCTCGCTCTCTCGGTGCCTGGGTCCCCTTCCCTCGGCTTGCGGGAGGAGACCCAGCGGGAGCGGAATCTTCTGTTCATGGGAGAGGCTGCCAGGATCTCCCCCGGCACGTGGCGTGGCCCTGTCCCGGGTGGGAGGCGGGCTCTTCCCTGCGAGTGGAGCAGGGCCCCCGCCCAGGGCCCCTCCCGCCTCCGGCGCCCCAGCGCAGCCCTGCCCATTGCCAGCCTCCTCCTCCCGCTGGGGACGCGCCACGGGCCTGCTCCCGGGCTCGCGCCACTGGCCACCGTGGGCTCTCAGAGCGTAACCGTGCCTCACTTGTCTTTGCGTCTCCCTCTGCGTGTGGGAAACACAGATGAAATGCCTGTCCGTGTTTTGACGGACTGGAGAGAGGTGAGGATTTAGGTTCCCAGGCCCTGGTGGGAAGGTCTTCTGCTGACCTGTGATGTTGGGAAAGTCCTTTCCGGCTGCCGCTACCCTTACCTTCCCCTTGAGCCCAAGGAGTCAGCAGGGTGACCTCTCGGGAACCTTGCACTTTTTAAGCGGGTGTTCAATTTGATGCGTGTGGTGTAGAGGCCCGCCAAAATAGCTAATGAAGAAACATCCTGGGAATACACTGCAATTTCACAATGCATTTTAATTAGCCGTGTGTGTGTGTGTGCGTGTGTGTGTGTGTGCGTGTGTGTGTGTGTGTGTGTGTGTGTGTGGAGAGCTGCACTCAGGATGGCACTGTGGCGACAGCGGGGCTCAGAGCAGCCTCTGCTTTTGAGAAACTTCCCCGGGGCACCAGCTATCAGGCCACGGCTCACACCGGCCGTATCCTGAGAGCCCGCGCCAGCCTGACACGTGCCGGGTGGGTTCTGTCCAGAGAGTCAATTTCCCCAGCTTGAGTTCGTCTCAGCTCCAAGCCAGCGGAACCCTGGAGGCAGGAACGGGCGAGGGCACTCGGACTTTGCCGGCTGCCTCCAAAGCTGTCTGTGACCAGTAGGTTGTTTAGAGGGTGGATTGCTAATTGTTTGATTTCTCTGCCAACAGGATTCCCTGCAAATTAGAGTTGTAATCTCATGTGGGTATTTCCTGAATTAAAAGAAAATATAGAATAGAATAAATAAATGTTAGTTGTTTGGTTGTATAAGCTTTTGAGACCTGCAAGACTACTCATCAATTATTAAATGTGGCCAAAATGCCATTCCCAGCGCCTGTGTGTGCCTTT
>SJYF01001869.1:250372-255372 GCA_006410515.1 Procapra przewalskii | reverse complement strand
AAGACAAGAAAAGTCTGTTGTTCAACGTTCCCAGCAAATCATGGTTTGCACTCTGCACGCATCGAATTCATGGTCCGAGGAAAGGCAAACTCAGGAGCTCTGTTAAGCGGGCATAGAGCAACGCCCACGGCACAGTGGCACCCACACTGGTATTACTGGGCAAAGACGTGTCTTCACGGGGCAGGCACCTTGAGATCTTCAAACTTGAAGATGCAGTTGTCGTCATCCTGGAAACGGGTTTTAAATGACCACCTTTCAACGGTGAACCCAGCTAATAGGAAACCCAGAAATCCAGTTGCCTGAGTCAACTGCTAAATTTTTCAAAAGTGAAATGCAATATGCAGGGCTCTGCCCCCCCACCCCCACTCCCGTGTCTTAAACATCCCTCTCCTTTAAAAATCTCCCGAGTGCTAGGCTATACTAGTTATTACCAATTGAATTTTCAATAGCCAACTTTCCAAGCCCTAACTTTGACAAATTTTATTTCACATTTGTCAAAGGAAATAAAGCTGACAGCATTACAGGGGCTGTGTTCTAAAAGCGGTATCTCAATTCCAACTCTGCCCAACCTTTTCTTCCCTAGGGGGGCATTAAATCTGGACCCAATTCACAGCTTTGTTTGAACACTATATTTTGCCTTTTCTTTGCACCTTTGATATTTATTTCAGTGTTAAATCTATTCTTCCCTTCATCTATTACCCTGTTTTATTTCTGTTTTTGAGAACCTATATTTTGGCTAATAAATATTCACGACAGCATTTCATCCTGTACTTAATATGCCCCGTGCATGTTTTCTGTGCTAACTTCGCAACAGATTGAGTGGACATTGCACTGTTGCAGCATAGTCATAAAATTCAGGAACTTATAAAACCTACCTTTCCCCTTCCACCGTCGCTTTGCTACAGTATATTTTCCGCCCTCTCCTCCCCCCGCCGGCTCTGGCAGCCCTGAGCAGAGCCACAGCTCCCCCCTGTGGCCTCCTGTGGGGATGACGTCCCTGCCGCCCCGGCTCCCGGGCTGCATCCCTCATCCCACTCCATCCTGGCAGCCGCGCTCCTCTGGACCGCATTTCAAACCTGGTTTGCAGGCCCCACTTCAGGTGCTGGGAGGTAGGTGAAAGAAAGCAAGCTCGGGGAGAAAAAGAAACCCCAAAACATAAAGCCTGCGCGCATCGGTGCTCATGTAAACAATTAGCCACTGGCGATTGTACACTTTTTTTTTTTTTTCCTCTCTCCGGGTCTGAAAGGCACACACGAACCCTGGCAATTTTTATGGCGGAGTGAGCACCCTGGGAGCCTGCGTGGAGCTCCGAGCCTTGCAAACCTCCGTGTATGTGTGCGCATTTTGGCTGCATTTCGGCTGCTGAAGGAAAATCCCACACAAGATTCTTGCCAGATTTAAGGAAATGCTTAGTTGAATGGGAGCCCTGTTCACTTGGAGTAAGGTAGAATTATAGCCAACTTAAAAAAAGAAGCTTAACATATGACAGCGACTCAGCTGGAACCCTGGAACACATACCGCACGCATCTTTGATCTTCCGCATCACATTAAATAACAAAGACCAGAGGACTTCAGATATGTACCAGATAGACTGTGTTTGATCACAGTAAAAGGCTTCGCCCCATTCCGGACTGTGGATTGCATCATTGATTTTTTTCTTCCCCCCACTCCCTCCAAAGAAGGGGCTCTTTTAAGTCTGTCTGATTCTTTTAATTAGATCATTACTGGTATTGTGATGTTTACTCCAGCATAATCTCTTATGAATAGCATGGGGCTTTTTAACCGCCGCGGTGACACTGCCCCAGTATCTTTGGGGAAAACACTTAGAAATAGTCAGGTCTGAATAATAAATATGGCTACTTTCACATGCACACAGGCACACACACACACACACAAATTGTTTGAAATCACTTTTGAAAAATGCCACCGTTTCTCACTCCTCAGGAAGTGAGCTGAAGTGAGAGGTGCCCACGGGCTGCGTGGGGTGTGTACATGCGGGCGGCCACGGGGAAACGTGGTGGGGAGCGTCTGTCGGTGCTTGAAACCACAGCAAAGTTTGCACTGCAGTAACGTGGAGGATTTCAAAAGAAAGGCCTGACCCTGGTCTGGCAGCAGAGTCGCCGACGCCTCCTTGGCTCTGCTGCCAGGAGCCTGACCTCCTCTTCCTGAGCTGCTCCTTCCCTGATGCCCTTCCTCCACCTTGTGCGTGGGGCTGCGTATTTATTAGGCGCTCTTAACCTCAGTTTGATGAATCTGGGCCATCTCTGGGTTTGGCAGTGGTCAAGCGGCTGCCTAGTGGTATAGCTGGAGTGCTCTGTAAATTTGCAGAGAACATACTGGGGAGGGCTTCCTGCGTGCTGCGTCCCTGGGCTGTTCAGCGCAACTCAAGACAGTGATTTGTTTGTAAGAGCAGCTGCACGTTAAAAAAAAAAAAAAATGGTGGCTGCTGATTTCAAATAAATAACTGTAAAAGGAGGAATATATGTTAAACGAGCATTTTCCAAGACAGTACTTGGTCTCAGTGACCTCTTCCAGGATCCACCTGGATGACATGAGCGGGGTGGAAAGCAGGGTTTGTTTGTTTCTGACGAGCAGCATGGTTTTATTTGGGGCAACTTGGAGCGCTTCGGCTCAGGCAAATGGACAAATATGAAAGAGGTTGTTCTTGGTGTGTGTAAGGTAACTTCCACTGCCCTGCCTCTTGAAGTATGTTAAATAATAAATAACTTATTAAAACATGTTCAATGTAATAATGGCCTTTTTCATAAATTGTTGTAAAAGGGAGATTAGAAAAAGGGCGGGGGAGCAGCCTTCAGGGGAAAATAACGGGAATTTCTAGCAGTGGAGTTGTGTAATGGTTCTATATTTTTAAAATGTGCCCGTACTCCATTCATAGTCATTTAAGTGCTTAAATAAGCACAATAAATGTAAATAATTTACTGCTTTGCAAACAGAAAATTGGGCAGAAAAGTAATTTTGAATAGTGAGTCGGCTTGCAACCTTCGATGATTTGGGACTCTCTGAAATGCAACTGACACGGCTGTTCATTAAGCTCATTGTTATTGAGCCTTCTTCACTTTCATTAGCGATTAATTCAGACAGATATTTAACTTAATAAGGTAAGCGAATAAACAAAAAATCGCTTTCTGCGCCTTAAGGTTTTTTAGACCCCCTAATTGCTTTTGTGCACTAATTATCAAGATTAACACCTTATACTTTTCTCACTCCGTTTTGCCTTGCGAAAAAAAAAATGTCACCAGGGTATTTTGAAATCTTTTAAGCGGGAAGTGGGAAAGGGTTAAGGATTTTCTTCCCTAAGACAAAATGACCACCCACCAAAACGAGAAGACTCCGGCGAAGTTGTGCGTGGGTTTTTTGAAACATTAGCTGAGCAGGGAAGCCACACACGGCTGTGCCGAGAGAATAGAGCTTGAATGGAATTCTAAGCCAGGAAACGCGCGCTCCTGTCACTCGGATAAATCAGACCTTCCAGGAGGAGCTCCTGGGCTGTGTTTCGGCTTCGCTTATCAGGTCTCGGCTACATTTTTTGAAGCAGCATTCATCAAAGATTTGCTGTTTGGCTAGTGTATTTAAAAGTTGATGTGAACTTAAGATCCAAGGCAGTTATCAACACTTGGCGATCAGTGACAAACCCCTTGCAGGTACTTATAATATTTACTGTAATAATATTATTCATAATGGAGTCATTCAGTATTCATATGGATATAATACATAATTCCATTGTAATTTAGCATTAATTAATGTCCACTTATTGCAGCAGATTATAGTATAGGAAACAATTTCTGATAAGAGACACCAGTGTGATTTAAGGAGGAATCTGATTGTGATTTGAATAATGAGATGCATTGCTTCCTGTTGCCAAGCGTTGGTCCCCACCCCCACCTCCTTGCACGCGTGCATGTGAGCCCAGAGGACACTTAGACACACTCCACACGGCGCACGCACACATATACACACACACTCAGGGGGTGTGTGGAACTGAGTGGGTCTTTGTCAAGTAACCGTTTCAGTGTTTGGAATCCTTTTCTAGATCTTCCTTGCAAATGTGAAAGTTCGTCACTCCCAGACCTTTATTGCCACTGCGGTCCCTACCTGAGTGGCTGACTCAGTCAGTCTCCCAGAAACAAAACAAAACGAAACGTTACTGTAAGACAGCTATCCTTGAATGCAAAGGCAACTGTGTTTCAAGTGACAATTACAAAGGGACTTTAAAAATGAAAGTAAGTGTGCCTTCATCTGTTCATCTACCGATCTGTGCCGAATCTTCATGCCTACTGACCTAGCTCACTCGAGACTGACCCTCCAGAGGGGCCACCTGGGACGCTAAGCGGAGAAGGTGCTGAGGTTGGGCCCGGGGCCGTCTTGAGGGGCTGGCTGGCTGATCTGGCCCCGAAATCACGCTGCAGCTTCGGATTGCTAATTGCTACTTGCTGGTCTCGTAAAAAGTCGGGAAGCTCCAGCACCCCTCTGACTTGAACTTGATACCATATTTCACTCCTTGTAGCGTTAGGGGATTTAAGCCCTCCTTTTCCTTTAATTCTTTTCTTCCTTTAATGGGTGACTGGATAAATTCAGTGGTGGATTTTGTGACACTAAAGCAGCAGATAAGTGCATGAGGCACTCCTGCTATGTGGGTGAAAAATCCCTCACCATATGTTTCCTCCCTGGAATGCCTCGTCTTGCAGAATTACAGGAACCGAAGCTTAAAAACACAATCAGGTAGTTTAAAATGAAGCATTAAAGGAATATCGCGTCTTCTCCGATGCCTGCCGTGTTTCTTCCTCTCCCTTTCTTTGGTTTTGTTTTGTTCTTGGAGGATTCAAAAAGCCTCCCCTGTATTTGATTTTTATACTAATCATGCCCCATATTTTTTGGATTATGTTATATAGGCTGTGGTTAAATTATAAATGAAAGGGTGAATTACCAGACTTCTTGCCATAACAGCAGCTTTTATGTTGTTACAGAAAATGCAAAAAAAA
>SJYF01001869.1:235424-246683 GCA_006410515.1 Procapra przewalskii | reverse complement strand
CTGTGTCTGGTGAAGCTTATTTCTCAAGTATGAACAGCATAAGAAGGGTTTGTTAATTATCTTCAGTTTTCATCTATTTCAGTTTTCTACTATATATATATAGTCTTTAATTTGCTTCTATGAAACATATATTAGTATAATTTACAGTGTGGGACACACACATCAGTACAGCTTTATTGGTCGGTGTGCTCAGATGTGACACAATGCAGATACTACTGTGCCGGAAGTTGACAGTATCCCATGAAGACCTGTTAGAAATCTTATTTTCTCAAACGTGCTCCGGTTCTCGTCCAAGCTGCGGCTTTGGGCGCACGCTTAGCTTCTCTGGGAACCCTGTCCCTTCTGTCCACACTCATGCTCTGACCTGCGCTGCTCGGAAATTTTCGAGATGAAGTCATCGCTGGTTTGAGTTACTGGAGAGACGTTAATTCGTCCAGCTGGGCTGGCTCACGGGCTGCCCCGCTCTCGGCCTTGACAGCCACCCCCGGTGAGAAACCCAACAGGAAGCAGGGGGCGAGCCGAGGGGGCTGGGGCCCGCAGACACAGGGCGAGGCTCCTGTGATGTGATCAGGAGTCGAAGAAGCAGAGGGACTGGCTGGTCTGCGGGGCCTTCAAGGAAAACGCTTCTCTTCAAAGCAGAATTTAGGACAGATGATCAACAAGGACCTACTGCGTGGCACAGGGCCTTCTAGTTACTATTCTGTAATAACCTCTACGGGGAAAGAATCTGAAAAAACAATAAACACACGTATGTGTGTAAGTGGTTCACTTTGCTGTACCCCTGAAACTAACACAATATTGTGAATCAGCGCTACTCCGATTTCAAGCAGGCATTGGTGAAAGATAGAATTTTATTTTTTTAAATTCATTTATTTTTAACTGAGGGATAATTGCTTTACCGTATTGTGTTGGTCTCTGCCATCCATCAACATGAACCAGCCATAGGTATGTGTGTATACATAGATATATATATGTCCCTTCCCCCTGGAACCTGCTTCCCCCTCCCTCCCCATCCCTCCTCTGCTCGATGTCGTCGCAGAGCCCCGGTTTGAGTTCCCCACAGAGCCCCGGTTTGAGTTCCCTGAGTAACACGGAAACATATACTCTACCATATGTAAAATAGGTAGCCAGTGGAAACATAGGATTTTAGTTAAAGAATCCCTGGGAAATGATCAGCTATTGCCTTACAGAGCAGACAATGAGGTGCGTGTCATCCTGTGTTGGTGAGCGTGTCAACACGCGTCCGTAGCGTGTATGACGCTGTGTGTCGCCAGGGCCTGCTCCTCCGAGCCCTGCAGGCATCTCTTTGTTAGAACAGTCGGCTGTGCGCGCGCGGCTCAGCTGCCCGGGGACCAGCTCCACGCACACAGCTTTCTGCCGCTCTGTGTGCCTTTCCGTCTCTCTGCAGGAATTCCTGGCACCCCCGGCCCCAGCACCTAGAGGAGCTGAGGGGCGGGGGAGAGAATGACCCCTTCCCCCTCCCCCAGTTCCAACGTGTCTCTGACCTCCCCACCCACACATGCACCACATAACATCCAGATGTCCAAAAACATTTTTTGGAGGACTCTATGAAATTTGATAGAACTTGAAATGTGATCATGTATGAACTCAGTGACATACGTTGTAAAACAGCCCCAAATTCTGTATGTAAAAATGGAGCCATTTTCCCCGGAGGTCCAGCCCCCTTTCCCCGACAAAGATCAGCACTGATGGGTCTCACGTGGGGCCTGTCTTGGCCTCCCCTGGGCCCCCCTCTCTTTTTTTTCCAAAGCCCTTCTTTTCCCAAAAGCTTCAAGACGGTATTTTTTTTTACTCTTTGCTATGAAAATTGAGGATCTTGGTGATTTTTCCACGGACCCAGAATTCACAAATGGCAGAAATATTTCTCAAAGTCATATCTTCTGGCTCTAAAACGAGGCCTTTGAGGGGACACAGCGGGAGGAAGCATGCCTGTCCAGCCTCACCTGAGCCGGTCCTCCGCGGCAGGAGGAGGGGCGAGGGAGGTGGGCGGGGGGTGGGTAGCACTCCCACCTTGCTCTGTCCCCACCAGATCAGGGGCCTCCTGTAGGTGAGGAGGCTTTTTACCTGTTGCCTACATCCGTGGTCCAGTTCACTTTTGCTGAAGAACTGGAGGTGTGTGTACTCTGCAGTTTACAAGTCCAGCCCAAGGCAGAAGTTTAGGGTGAAGGTGTGCTTTGCTGTTTCAGATGCGAATCTCTTTCGTGGGCGTGGAAGACTCTGCAGGACAAGAGGTGGTAGTGCTTGGGGAGGGCGAAGCTGGAGCCTTCAGGGCGTCCTGCTCTGTGGTTGAGGTCACGGCCAATGCAAGATGACCCAGGGCAGCCAGAGGGGCCTACTCCTTCTCTGCGTGGGACAGGGTGTAAAGTGACAAGGAAGTGACAAGCGCACTCTCGGTTCAGAGCCAGCTCACACTCCCCAGGTGTAAAAGCGCAGCGATCCCTCACCTGTGCCTTTTTCCTCACCTACACGCAGGGAAAGAGTGAAACTTTCCTCTAATCTCCATGCTGCAAGTGAAAACAAAGTAACAGAGGGCTTGTTGCCAGCTTAGCAACGTCAGTGC
The DNA here is from genome assembly GCA_006410515.1 of Procapra przewalskii. NCBI lineage: Eukaryota > Metazoa > Chordata > Mammalia > Artiodactyla > Bovidae > Procapra > Procapra przewalskii. The sequence goes on along the minus strand of SJYF01001869.1, from coordinate 244,102 downwards.
CGAGGAAGCATTTTTCCTTCCCTGTTGCATAAAACAATTGCCTCTTCTTAAGACAATCACATCACAGGAATAGCACATGCCTTTGCGAAACTTCTGAAAATGGAGCAGCTGACTTTAAAATTTTAATCAGCCATAAGCGCACCTCCTTTTGTTAACGTTTTGGTAATCTGGACTATTGCAATCTACAGGCAATATAACTGGCATTATTCTGTACACACGGTTTTGTATGCTGTCCTTTTCGCTTGGGCTTCCCTGGTGGCTCAGATGGTAAAGAATCTGCCTGCAATGGAGGAGACCAGGCTGGACCCCTGAGTCGGGAAGATGCCCTGGAGAAGGGAATGGCCAAACTTTTCTCTATTTTACATAAAAAGTCTTTGTGAACATTTAAAATAGCAAACGCTCTTGCTAATGGATTTAATGTAATTTATGGAGCTCCTTCTTTATTATTGAACATTTGGCGTTTTCCTTGAGATTAGATACTATCTTGTGTTGAGTGTCTTTGTGTGTAAAGCTTGCTCGCACACATGAGTGTTTCTTTGGGATGGGTTTCAAAGAATAGCATTTCTGATGAGAGGACTTGCCAGCATCGTTTCAGTAGGGTTTTCCTGATTTCCCCTCATCCACAGCCTGAGAGATCCTTGCTCACTGTGAAACATTGCCTTTTTTTTTCTTCTTATTTATCAAAAATATCAGGTACATGCAAATAATGTTCAGTGCTTAATTAAAAATCATTTTACTAGTTGTGGTATCAGACATCTTTTCTTTGTGACTGTGAATCATTTGTTCTTCTATGAACTATCTATTTGTTAGAGAAATAGTTTTACTAGAAATCTTGGATTCAGTATACATGCTTTATGTTTCAACACACCACTTGAAAAATTATTCTAATGGCCAGCTGGTGTTATTAAAAAGAGTTGCGAAAGTTTCCACTCTAAAAATCCACAAAAGTAAAAAATCGAGCAAAGACTTTTCTTCCCGCTCTTTGTTTCCACTAAATTGCTTCCATCTCTTTCGCTTTTGTAAAAAGCATTAAGAATGCACCAGCACCCTTATGATCTTACAGACAGAATAAAGGGGAACAATATCAGCCTATCTTAGCAAACAAATATTCCCATTTTCCACAGTGGGATAACCTGATTATTGCCATTTGTATGCTAACATTTTAACCACCTCACTGCCAAACCTCACTGAGATAATATTCCTAATTTCCATGACTGTCTTGAGTATAAAAACCATATGTTCTGTCATTTAGAAAGGACGTACAATAGGAGTGACTCACAAAACTGGGAAGACTGTGGCTCAAAGACTTAAGCAGACCCCTCTGAGCTTGCTTAAAAGGAAGCTGGCAGTGGCTCCCGTGATGGTGCCGGGGAGAACGCTCTCTTTTCTGAGGGACTCACGGCGCTTATGGAGTTTTTATAAAATCTTATGAGGTGACAATTTTGAAAATCTTATCTTGACAGTAAGTACATTTGGTGTTCATGTTATCATCCTATGACACAATATGTATTTACAGAATAGACTCAGGAGTTTGAAGAAAGCTCCTTTTCCCTCTTAGCCCAGCCATGACTATTCTGAGTGATAAACAGGGGCTTTGAAGCGCGTTTTTCAGCTCGCTAGTGAGAAATACCTAGGCTGCCTTTTGTGGTCCAGGCTCACTAGTTTTCTAAGACCAAGGTGTCTAAATAAGACATTAAGATGCACTCATGATTGAACTGAGAACGTCAGCAACCTTCTTCCTGTAGCTGTCACAGAGTTTTGGGAAACATCTCAGCTGACCTTGACTGTTCTTTAGTTGCTAATGGGAAACTGAATACGGTGGGCATCTAAAGGCTTGGAACGCAAGGCCAGGTTGACGCCAAGCCTCCTTTTCAGGGCTGCCTGGTGGCCCAGCAGTGAAGACACCCCTCTTCCAGTGCAGGCGGCCTGTGCTTGACCCCCAGCTGGGGAAGCAATATCCCACCTGCTGCACTGCCAAAAAATATTTTTTTTAGATTAAAATAATAATGCATTGGTTACTGGAACAAACTTGCCTTTGAAAAAGGGATCAGCCTCATTTTGACTTTCTTTGTTGCTGTCCCATATCCTTTTCAAGCTAAAAGATGAAGAAAAATGGGAAAACTAGGAGGCGACCGCTAGATGCCAATTAACTCAGTGCACGTACATTCCAAACATCTAAACTTGCCCAAAGATAGCGAGGCACGTGGTTAATAAGTCTTATTTGGCTTCAGAAGTTCCAAACTGGCATCTTTAAAGGGATGATTCTTGTGTTTTCATATTATCCCATCCTAAGCAACACACAATTATTGTCATTTTACGTCTCGGTTTTGGACATACTTCTGTGAAGTGTCTCATATAGATGAAGTTTGCAGCCGAATAATAAATAAATGAGTTGCCAATGACTTCGAAATTGTGTAATGGCGCCTTCTTTCTATTGTCAATCATTTTTAGCATAAAGTTCTGTGGTTGGAGTGTGGTAATGAGTACATGCCGGCCGTGTGGAGAGCTTGAAATTCTTGTAATGGATTCTTAAATGAGAAGATGTCCGTTTCAGTTGTTATGTTGAAGGGTTTGGGGTTTAGCAAACTGCTAGTTGTTACAGATATGAGCGTACATACACTTGCCCCTACACACCCTCACACACACACAGCAAGACCAAAAGGAAGAAGAAAAGCACAAAGCAGAGCATAAAAGACACGCGTGACCAGTATGGCAAAGACATGTCTCAGATAGTCTTCTTTTACACATTCAAAATGTTTTAAACACTTATCTTCATGTTTGCTTTGTGAACTTTATTCAAATTCTGAATGTGATAAATTACAATGTCAACTTAAAGCCTTTAGCATTAAATTTTAATGTATCAGTTCAGTTCAGTCGCTCAGTTGTGTCCAACTCTCTGTGACCCCGTGGACTGCAGCACGCCAGGCCTCCCTGTCCATGGCCAACTCCCGGAGTTTACTCAGGCTCATTTCCTTTGAGTCAGTGATGCCATCCAGCCATCTCATCCTCCGTCGTCCCCTGTTAATATGTAGGTTAAAACTAATGACTTCATCCTGCTCCCACTCACTCACCCCAAGTTTCTTCTTGTGAATTTTTTGAAAAGCACGTTTTCCATGGTTGCACCAGTGTTCCTTCTCTCTCTTATAAAGATTCTTTGGTTCTTTCCTAATTACGGGGTTGCAAACTATTTACTCTAGTTTTAAATGAAAGGAGTAAACAGGTAATCCAGCCTAAAAGAGCGCAGTTCCCACTTCAGGGGAAAAAAAAAGAAATGAGTATGTGTTGAATTTCTCTTTAGGTGCGCAGCTGTGCAGCCGCTGTCTAATGGAAGGGCTGCAGTGGAAGGGCCTCTCCACCTTGCCTCGGTGTAATGCAATTTACCTTCATTAAATTACTGGAGGGCCAGTTACTTAAGCAGAATATTGATTTTCAGTCTGGCCCGTGTTTAACATAATTCTGCGTAGGCAGCAGCTAATTCTGCATTTAAATCTAACACCCTAATAGAATTACTCCATGCCACTGACCATGGGCAAGCCCTCAGCACCCATTCCATGCCACACTTCTGGACGCTCTCTCCAAGACCCAGGGCTGAGCCTGCCTTCACCCACTTCGAGTTCCTGCGTTTCCAGGGGTCCCTGATGCAGGAAGGTCACTCCTTAACCAAAGAGGTGGTTTGGGGGAGCGGGTAGAATCGTCAATGGTATCATACATTTTTTTCCCCCACAGTAATAGCAGTTATATTAAATGTTACAAGAGAAATTACTTTTTGTTTGCATCTGGAATTGATACATCCACTCTCCATTGTCTCTCCAGAAAACTATCAGAAAAAAAAATCACCCCAAAACATGGAATATTTTAAGTCTAGCTATACACACACTCCACACTGGCATTTTTTGTCAGTTTTCATCTCAATCAGTAGCTCTTAATAGTTTAAAAATCCAGAGTCATTTGGTAACAATGAACAGCTGCACACTTCATACTCTGACCATTTGATAACTGGTCATTTGAGGGTAGGAGGAGCAGGTGTCAGAGGATGAGCTGGTTGGATGGCATCATCAGCTCAGTGGACATGAGTCCGAGAAAACTCTGGGAGATAGTGAAGGACAGGGAAGCCTGGTGTGCTGCAGTCCATGGGGTCGCAAAGAGTCTGACTGGACCAAGCAACCAAACAACAATGACAACATGTAAACCTGTAACATATAATTCAGGCTTCCATGGTGGCCTAGGTGATAAAGAATCCGCCTGTAATGCAAGAGTCTCGGGTTCGACCCCTGGGTGGGGTCTATCCCCTGGAGAAGGAAATGGCTACCCGCTCCAGTATTCTTGCCTGGAGAATTCCATGGACAGAGGAGCCTGGTGGGCTATAGTCCATGGGGTCAAGAAGATTCAGACACAACTTAGTGACTAAATAACATATAAAACTAATCCCAAATGTTGATTTATCTTCAATTTATAAACAGCAGAAATAAAGCAAAGATGTCTTCTTTCCTAATTAACTTCCTTAAGCGGTTCATGTTAAAGATGCGTATGCCTTTTGGCCTAAATGGATAATACGGGGACGGCTCTTGGGCTTGGTGAGCTTTCTTGTTTCTGATAAGTAGAATGAGCCTTGTGTTCACATTCAACCTTGCTTCAAACAGGGCTTTGACTTCTAAATATTTTGTAAAAAAATTTGGATGAAAGTCAAACATCACTTAACTGCGTGTGTTATTTGATGGTAGTGATGGCAGGAAGAAATTTTTTTAATGTAATTTAGATACTTTAATTTTAATGGATCACAGTTTCAAAAAGGAGAATTTCCCCCCTGATACACAGAAGCAAAAGTACATGGGATTTTTTTCTTTTTAAGGCTTTTTTTTAAAAATGTGGACCATTTTTAAAGACATTCTTGAATTTGTCACACTATTGCTTCTATCTTATGCTTTGGATTTTTGGGTGTGAGTCAAATCTTAGCTCCCTGACCAGGGATTGAAACTGCATTTTGTGCATTGGAAGAATTATTAACCACTGAACCACCAGGAAAATCCCTATTATATGGGATTTTAAGTTGTCCTTTATCCCTGGGAGGAGTTCTTTGAAAGGACCTTTTTCCTCCGCTCACTCTTTACAACATGGTGGTGTAACCCGTGTACTTACCCATTTTTGTTATGGAAGGCAGTTTGCCCCACACTGAGGACACTCTTTCGGTTGCTTCAGGCCTTACTGTTCCAGGTAGAATGCCATGTGCTTTGGTTTGGAGGCTTTACCTGTGATCTGGGTGAGGTGTAAGTTTCACCTCTCCAAAGCATTTCTCAGTCAGACCCTCTCATTTATGGACACGACGTTTGGTACATGTCTTAGCAGTTCTGGCTGACGCAGTATCTAGGACTTGGTGGCTTATAAACAGCAGACATTTATCCCTCATGCTTCTGGAGGCTGGAAGCCTCAGGTCAGAGTGTTAGCACAGCTGGGTTTTCGTGAGGGCCTCCTCTCTGCGTCCTCACACGGTGGAAGGGTGAGGAACTCTGTGGGGCTTCTAGCTTTAAAGCCCTAATCTCACTCAAGAGGGCTCCACCCCTGATGCAAGGACCTCCCAAACACCGTCATCTTGGGGGGGTAGGATTTCAACCTATGAGTTTTGGGGGTTAAAACCTTTCAGACCATAGTAATGTAACAACACATAATACAATAATAACTGATTTCAGGTATCTTCTTACCAACACTGACTTCACTCCATCTCAGTCTGAATAACTAGAGAGTGAAAGTGTGAGAGTCACTCAGTCATGTCTGACTCTTTGCGACCCCACTAACTATACATTCCATGGAATTCTCCAGGCCAGAATATTGGAGTGGGTAGCCATTCCCTTCCTCAGGGGATCTTCCCAACCCAGGGGTTGAACCCAGGCCTCCCACATTGCAGGCAGATTCTTAATCAACTGAGCCACCAGGAAAGAGGGTTCAGTTCAGTTCAGTTCAGTTCAGTCGCTCAGTCAGTCATGTCTGACTCTGCGACCCCATGAATCGCAGCATACCAGGCCTCCCAGTCCAACACCACCTCCTGGAGTTCACTCAAACTCATGTGCATCAAGTCGGTGATGTCATCCAGCCATCTCATCCTCTGTCGTCCCCTTCTCCTCTTGCCCCCAATCCCTCCCAGCATCAGGGTCTTTTCCGATGAGTTAACTCTTCACATGAGGTGGCCAAAGTATTGGAGCTTCAGCCTCAGCATCAGTCCTTCAAATGAACACCCAAGACTGATCTCCTTTAGGATGGACTGGTTGGACCTCCTTGCAGTCCAAGGGACTCTCAAGAGTCTTCTCCAACACCACAGTTCAAAAGCAGCAATTCTTTGGCGCTGGTACAACTGTGTAAACGCAGGTTGAGGAGTGCGTGGAGGGCAAGCACAGACAACAGGAAGACGAAGTTCTTAAGGACTTGGGTTATTTATGGGAGCAGAGAGAAGGCAAGTTCAAGAAGAGGAGATGCACTAAAAAGATGCCTTTTCAGCCCGAGAGGAGCTGGACCATGGTGATGAGATGGGACCCAGGGAGAAAAATGTTGGTGATCTAGAAAGACAGCTGAAAAAGACTGGGGAAAATTGCAGAAATGTAGGCTGCCGCTGCCCCTGGAGAGGTCTGCACAGAACTCTTTACAAAGAAGTAAGAGCTTGAGCTGGAAATTGCAGGCAGTGCACTGGGATGGAATTAACATAAAAAAATGTGGGAGGGTGGGAAATCTGCAGCCCTGTCCTCAAAGAAAAGGCCTTGAAAAATGGCCAGATGGAGTAATGTCAGCTAAAATAGAACAGTGTTCCATATATCTGCTCTGTGCTCAGTCGCTCAGTCATGTCCAATTCTTTGAGACCCCAAGGACTATGGCCTGCCAGGCTCCTCTGTCCATGGGATTTTCCAGGCAAGAATCCTAAAGCACATTGCCATTTCCTCCTCTAGGGAATCTTCTTGACCCAGGGATCGAACCCAGGTCTCTTGTGTCTCCTGTATTTGCAGGTGGATTCTTTCCCACTGGACCACCTGGGAAACTCATGTTACATTTATATCACACACATATACAACTACATCTATGTAAATAAGTATTTATGTGATAATATATGCTCAGAAAGCTGATAATGCTAATTATAATAAACACAAATTCCTCCCTTTGACCGACTGTTTCTGTTGATTAACCCACTGACATTTGCTCCAGGCATGCCAGCCTGGGGGTGGAGATTGTTCACTGAAACACCATAGGTTTGTACAAGCAGCTGGCGGAGGGTTGGTGAATGCAAGGGCTTTTTACTCAGAGGGGCCAGGTAGGGGGCACAGACCCAGTCTTTGATGGGAGGGTCCTCAGCACTGTCGGAGGCTGAGTTCAAGAAGAGGTGGTGGTAGGGAGTTGCTGTGGTTGTCTGAGGACTTTGCTGGCTCTGAAGCTGGAAGATCCAGGACTCCTGCAAGACCAGCCTGGTCTGGCCACGACCCTTCGGAGGGTTCTGTCTCTGAGCTCTCAGGGGCCCGACCCCGCCTCCCTAGCCCTGCTTCCTGCCACCATCACAGCCGCGGCTCAGTGGAGGTCTGGCCACCATGTCTAGGACCGAGGCTCCCAGCAGTCCAGATCTGCACACCTTTGGTCTAGCAGGAGCCAGACACTCCGCTGTGGTCAGAGTTTCCCCAACAGCTGGGCGCCTGCAGCCCAGCCTCGGGGGTCGGCTGGCTGGTGAGCCAGGAGGCGGGCGTTGCACGGCCTGGGGCTGACTTCTTCAGCAGGGCTCAGCTGGGATGCCTGCTGCTGCTCCCTGGGGTGTGAGCTGGCCTCACTTCCCTGCGTACAGCCAGTCCGGGGGCTGTCTGGGGCTGGCCGAGTGAGCGGGCCGCACTCCTGCCGCCAAGCAAGGGGAGCCCTGGGCCTCTGCCTGCTCACGGTCTTGCCTCCTGGCTCCTCAGAGGCAGCAGCATTCCAGAAAGGAGAGCGGAGGCTGCCGCGTCTTGGAGGCCAAGGCCAAGCCACGCCGTTTCTGTCGCTGTCTATCGGTCCAAACGCGCCACCCAGAAGTCCCAGATCTGGGAGAAGTGGGGAAACACTTTGTGGCCATATTTAATCTGTCAGGCAAGGCAACCATCTCAAGACCCAGGGAGCTAGGGAAGAACCAAGTCACAGGGGCTCCTCCAGCCTAACTGAGAAGCTTTGCAGGTGGGAGAGGCAGAGGCTGGCCCTTGATGGAGGCGCTGAGAGGTTGCCATGGCAATGCCGTGAACTTTACCCAGAGGTGCGATTTCCTGATCTCCACTGTGTCTCCTCCAGCTCTGAGGAGTAAAGCTGGGCTTCTGGTGCCTAGGAGAATAATATACTTCAATAAACTACACCAAACCCTGGTATTCATTTTCCCTCTTCCTCCTCTGAAAACTCTCCATTTACAAACTGTACAACTCCTTTTAAGAAAAATACTTTATGAAGAAAAAACAGGTAAATGCCTTTTTAAGAATGTGTACTTAGAATCCATTTTTACTGCCTTGGATCCAGCCTTCTAAAGAGATTGCTATTTTTTCATTCATAAATATTTAATTACTATGTAGACTTCCTACCCATCCTATGCTGTGTGTTCTTGGGCCCTTTTAAATTTTATTTCTTTGTTAAATTGGAGGAAACTAACCATCTGTGGCTGTCTTTCTTCATGTTTGGAATAAAGGAAAGGTTTGACCTTA
>SJYF01001869.1:215285-233955 GCA_006410515.1 Procapra przewalskii | reverse complement strand
TTAATTCACCTTCCTCTCCTGCAATGAGAGAAGCCTCGGTCCCACCTGTGGAGGAGGCAATGGCAACCCACTCCAGTATTCTTGCCTGGAGACTCCCAAGTACAGAGGGGTCTGGTGGGCTCCAGTCCCTGGGGCCACAGAGTCAGACACGACTTACCTGGCAGAGTTCAAGAGAAGGGGCGAGTGCTATTTCCAAGCCAAAGCCAACCTTCTTTCTAGTCTCATAAAGTCCTTATTCTTTCTTCATAGTTGAGAGTTAGTTTGACTGGGTATAGAATTGAATGTGGAAAATAGAACTTTAGAACTTTGAAGGTATTGTTCAACCAGCTCTCAGCAAGCAACGTTACTCTTGAGATTTTGCTGCCAGTCTGGTATCTTTTTCTCTTTAGGTATTAGTTCTCTGATTTCATGGCGATGGTTTTCATATCTTATGAAAATGGCTGTCTTCAAACATTTTTCTTCAATTTTTGTTCACTGTTTTATTAATTTCCTCTATTTTCTATGTTCTTTCATTCCACACCTGTCATTTTTGAAAGTTAGACTAGTTTTATACCATTCCTGTTTCTTGCTTTATTTTTAGTCTATCAAATATTTTTCTTAGAAAAAGAAATCAAATTTATATTCCAGTCTGTTGCTTTCAAATCAATTCAGGAAATACATTAAAAAAAAAAACTTTATAAGAAATCCTTCTTGTTCTTTGCTCTTTCCTCATCCTACCCTGTCCTTGTTTTGTGGACTCAAGATCTCTATCACTCTGAGAATATTGATTAATACTCCACAATAATTTCTTGTATTTAATTGGAAATATCTATACTTTTTCTAGAATCATAGCTTCTGTTTATCTTGGCTTATATTCTCTGTATTGTAGGATTTTGTTTGATGATTGTGTTTGCTCTAGTGAATTGCAGAGCACCTGTCTGGCAGACTTATCTGGATTGTTCCATTTTATGTTAGAGCAAGATGTAACAAATGACCAAGAGGTCACTGGGTGTCTGACAACTTCACTTTATGTTCGTTGGGAGAGAGGTCGGCTGTTAACTGGAGGAACTCTTGCCAGAACGTGAAGGGCTTATCTGTGGCCACTAGCATCTGCACAGTTGCTTGGTTTCCCCAAAACAATTCATTTACACTCTTTAGAGGAGCGTCTTCAGGTCTTGTAGAGAAGTGTCTTGCAGTTAGGTGTTCTGCTTCTAGAAGTGAGCATTCGAAAATGAATCCCTTTTCTTTTTCAGCCTTTACCATCATTCGTGTTTAAGTCTGTAGGAGCTCCGCTGGTACATTGGTTCCTTTGCAGCCAATTCATGTATTCTATAAGCTTTGCTTTTCCCTGTTTTTATAGTTGCTATTTCTTGATCCTTCTGTTTTTTTCTGGTCTTCCAGAACTCTGTTGAAATCTCTTATTTGCTGATAATCTTCCGGTATGTCTTTTCACTGTTGGGTTTCAATACAGATTTCAATTCCCTCTCAGGAAGGAGAGAAGATGCACATGTACCATTCTGAACTGGAAGCTCCCACTATTCACTCTCATTGTGATGATGATGTGATAGTTTGAGTGGTGCTGGCCTGTAATTATGAGTGAAAGCAAATTCCAGCTAGACCCTCACGGAACCGCATGTGTTTATTTTGAAGAATCTACCTGACAAACTGCATTGGAGTCCTAATTGTATCAAAAAATGTGAAATGCCAATGTCAGTTTTGAACAAGAGCTGAGCTTGGGAGACCTGAGCTGGGTGCTCGTGTGCAGGGCCCTCATAAGAGAGCGGAGGGTGAATTTTGTCCTTCTGTGTCTCACAGGCATCTTACGTTGAGAACTAGGGTCCTTCTGGGAGATGACTGGACTCGGGAGGTAGCATTAGCTCTCAACGTGCATTATGATGAGAAACACAGCTCCTGCTGGATTTGTGTCCAAGGTTCCTGGGCCCAGTGGATTTCCTGTCTGATGCTTATTGTGTAGGGTGTGGGGAAAGAGGGCTCCTGACCCTTATCTATGGGGTTCTAGTTAGCTAGGTGACAAGCCTCACTCATTTCTCCTGCCTCCTGGGACTGCTGTCCCTGACTGAGGCTCCTGCTCTTTCCCTGTCTCTCAGCCCTTCATGCTCCTGGGCCGTTCTGCCTGCTGTCTGCCATCTTGGGCAACCCCGGTCCAAGAACTGCCCAGTGAACAGCCCAGACAGAAGGGTAGACAACCGTTCCCCTCCTACCAATGTCCAGGCTCTCACTTAAGATTGGCAGCTTCTGTCTTCTCCTGCCTCTACCATGGTTCTGCTCCTTCTGTGATATTTTAAGCCACTGGCATCCACTGCTTTCCAGGACACAAGGAAAGGTCATGAGGCACAAAGGCAGCAGTAGGCAGTGGATTCCCACCAAAGGAGGCTGAAGGGCACGCTGCATGTATCTGGGAGCCATCGTGGGCAGGCATCCCTGGCTCTAAGGAATACATGCCAGGCCCGGCAGAGGAGAGCTTGGGCCCCTGTGTGGTGGATTTAGCTGATGGCCACACTGTATAGATGGGGCAGCTAACAGAGTTTTATCCTGGCAAGAGTAATTCAACAGGGAAGATACATGTTGGCCATTAAACGAAAGTCTGTTCATGTCACCAGATGACAGGCTTACCTCCAGACTGTGTTTCAAAGACCTCCACTTCTGAGTGTAATTTTAACATGCCACTCCAGGCCCTTGTGTTTAAAGGTTCTTATTCCCCACGTGGACTTTGGGCCAAGCAATGCTCATTTGTTAGCAAAGACTCTGTTCTTTCTTCTGCAAGGAAATTTCCCTTAAAAGCAGAGACAGGCACTTCTCTCCTGTGGGTCCCATGGGCGGGAGTGTTTTCACTTTTGTGGGGTCATCTTTTCCTTCACTGGGGCCACTCCTCGCTGATTTGCTCTGGGCTGGCATCTTGATGTATCCTCTTAGGGACACCTAGACATGATGCCCCTGGAGTTAGTGACAAGGTAACTGAGGACAAGGAAGGACTGGGACTTCTTGGTCCTTGACTGGAGGGCAGCATTCAAGCCTGGGCCCTTGGCTGAGACTCCGAAAGGGTCTCAGCCTTTCAACCCAAGTCCCTCAGGCTGGAAGCCCAGCCCCATGAGGTCTGCAGAAAATTCTGTGATCTGCAATGAGATGACACAGTCCGTAGCTGCCTGCCTATCACATTTGCTCAAACTTCTGCCTCCTATCTTTCCATGGACTTTATTTCACTTTATCTGAAGTTCATGCTCAAGAAAGAGCACAGTGAAGCAGGTGGCCTGACCCCACACGTGGTCACACGCTCTCACTCAACAAGGCAGGTGTGCATGCTGTTCCCTGTTCCCTCGCCTCCACATCGCAATCTGTAGACCTGTGTTCTCACTCTAAGGTCTGTACCTTTGGGTGCCTTTTGCCCATTTTGTTGGTCACCTCTGAACCACTCACAGCTCCACATACTTGACTTAGTGGATACAGTGTATTACAAAGATGAAATTAATGTCATATTTTCTAAAACTGAGACTCTTAGAAGGTCCATTCATCTATCATCTGATCTGATTTCAACTTATTTCTACATCTCTTCATTTCCATGTATTTGACTACATTTATTTTTAAGTTATTAGGTGCTTATGAACTCATTCTATGATGCTTTGAGAGATGCTCGTGTTTCTGGTGCCTCAAAGAGTGAGAATCTGTCTTTGTGACTCTGGATCTATTCATTCCTCATGGCTACTGTTGACTGTCCTCGGCATAGTTAATTCTGATAACATGAAGTTTTTGTATTTTTGTTTCTGAAACAGCAACTTTGCAGTTAACAAATAATCTAAGACACAAAGTTCTGCACATATTTGTCTTCATTATATAATTAAAAGGTGACAAAGATGTGCCACGTTCAAAAAAATTCTAGCTAGTTACTGAATTTTTATCCACTGAGTGGGTGTCCTAAATCCTCCCATCAAACCCTCACCATTTAGAATTTCCCACTTCTCTGAGATCTTTATGATTTTACAAATATAATTATTATTCTGATAAGATTCCAGAAAATCAAAGCCATGTCCCCCCAGGGGCACGAGACTCTGGCCCAAGTATGGCCCGTGTGACGGGGAACAGATCAAGTGAGGCATCTGGAGCCGGTGCGCGGTTATCAGTCACCTTGAATAGCAGGCCTGACAGCGCGGCGGCGGGGGCACCTGGAGCCGCTCATCGACTCCCAGTGACAAGACTGTTCTGCATATTGCATTTCTGCTAATCAACTGAGCCTCCGTGGTGGCTCTCACATCAAGGCTGGCTCTCAGAGGAGGCGCGGGGAGGGAGGTGTGAAGGAGAGAGCGGCGCGGCCGGCGCGACCCGCCACGCAGCGGGGCGAGCTGGGCCCCCATGCATCCAGCTCCGCCAGCAGCAGGGCCCCCTGGGCAGGGGTAGAGGCCTCCCTGTTCACCACCCAGGCCTGGCACCCTACGTGGAGCAATGGAGCCCTGCCAAGCTGGCTCTGAGACATGTGTATGTGGCTCTGCAACCTCTTGTGGTGTCTCCCTTAAGAATTTTTACTGAAGTGTTGCTGTTCGACAATGTTGTGTTGTTCTCTTCTGTGTATGACAAACAGCTATCCCAGTCGTGTCCGACTCTTTGCGACTGCATGGACCGTAGCCCGTCAGGCTTCTCCATTCATGGGATTCTCCAGGCAAGAATACTGGAGTGGGTTGCTATTTCCTTCTCCAGGGGATCTTCCCCACGGGATTGAACCCAGGTCTCCCGCATTGCAGGCAGATGATTTACCCTCTGAGCCACCGTGTATATCCCCTCTTTATTAGATTTCCTTCCCATTTAGGTCATCATAGAGCACTGAGCAGATAAAACCCCTGTGCTAGAAAACAAGTTCTCTTTGGTGATCTGTTTCATACTTAGCAGTGCATATATGTCAATCCCAGTCTCCCAGTTCATCCCACCCGCTCTTTATCCCCTTGGTGTCCATGGGTTTGTTCTCTCTGTCTGTGTCGCTATCCCTGCTTGGCAGACAGGACCATCTGTAGCATCTTCCTAGATTCAAAATACACGTGTCAGTGTACAGTGTTTGTGTCTGCTTTTCTGTGCCTGACTTACTTCCTTTGTAGGGCGGCCTCCAGGCCCACCCAGGTCTCTGCAAATGCCAGGACTGTGTTCCTTGGTGGCTGTTCATAGTCCACTGGGTGTATGGGCCACATCTTTATCCATTCATCTGTTGATGGGTATTTAGCTTGTTCCCATGTCCTGGCTATTGCCAACAGGGCTGCAGTTCGTGGAAGTATGCTTTTCTCTGCGCTTACTGGGTCGTGTGATAGCTCTGTTCTTTGTTTTTTAAGGGATCTCCATTTGTCTCCCCAGTGGCTCTATCAGTCACACTCCCACAGCAGTGCAGGAGGGCTCCCCTTTCTCCACACCCTCTCCAGCAGTTACTGTTGCAGGGTTTTTGATGACGGCCATTCTGACCAACGTGGGGTGGTACCTCATTGCAGTTCTGATTTGCATTTCTCTAGTAATTAGCGATGCTGAGCATCTTTTTGCATGCCTCTTGGTCATCTGTATGTCTTCTCTGGAGACATGTCTGTCTGTGCCAGCCTCCTTTGCCCACGGTGCATCGTCTCCATCCGCCTCTGTGCCTCAAAACCTATCTGTGTGCCCTGGGATACATGGACTTCAGTGCTCTGCCCGAGCATTGGCTGGTATCTGAGACTGTAAAGCATGACAGAAGGAGAGGAACTCTTCCGTACAAACGCGCTAGACAACATATGAGGCTTGAAAGAGTGGGTTGGAGACATCTCAGTGGTGATGACCCACATTGCTCATCTAAGTGCAGCTCCCTGCGCCCCAGACCTCCGGCAGCTGACAGTCAGCTGGGTCACCGCTCCCATTACTTCTGAGCTCTCGAGGCTAATTCTGGGTGAGCTGCTGCTCCACGGCGGGTCCGGATTTGACCACAGAAGGTTCGTGAATACAATAGAGGGTCAAGATGAGGAATGTCAGTGGCAGGCTAGGTTGAGCTGCAGTGAGCGTGCTTGGCAACCTGTCGGGGGATGTGCGGGGAGAGGCACAGGCTGGAGGCTCGGAGTCTGTGCTGTCCTTTCAACAGAGGCCTTTCCAGTTTCCTGCGCCGTGTGCCTTTCTTTCATGGCCCTCAAAATGCATCGTCTCTGCCTTAAAATTGGAGTCTTGTTAAATTATGCTAGAAAGAAAGATCATTAGCTGAATAGAGGCTCACAAACAAGTCTCAAGATGTCTTCACATAGGATTTTATATCATGAGAGTTGAATGCAGCTGACTATAGTAAAATATAATGAATTAAAGTAAACTTCGGCTAAATGAATGAGGGCATTCTGTGTGCCCAGTGCTGTACCAGACACGTGGGTCACGAAGCTAAATGAAAGAGTGTCTGTAAGCCTCTCAAGGGCGAGACCTCTGGGGAGTTCCCTGGATGGGTAGCTCTGAGAGGCAGAGGTGGAGCCAGGGCTGCAGAGCAGGCTGTCCTTTGGAGGCCATTTTCAGACCTTTTAAGCATCTTTGGAATGGAAGAAGGATGCTTTGAATTCTCAGCATCCGGAAGAACAAAAGCCTTCCCAGTGGCTCATCCCTTAGGTACTCACATTTTAGTAATAAAAAAGTTATCATACAAGCAGATTATATAATTCCACACTGTTGTGTGCCCAACAGCCCTTCTTCCTTTTAGTTAGGATATCACATTCTGCTGCTTAGGGGAATGCTCCCCAATCTCTTCCTACATCCCCCACCTACCACAGATGTTCTAGTCTGTTGCTCAGAAATGGGAACAGCCACCTCCTCCAAGGCTACTGGACTGGGTCTAATTATATCAGAGACATGGGTGCCCACATTTGGGTTTTCTTGCTGCTGCTGTTTTCGTCCATTCTGAATTGCTGATCTCCCACCCTTTAGTCTGGAAGCTGCTTCAGAGCAGAGACATTCTCTGTCTGGTTCAATCCCCTGTGCCCACCACGTGTCTGGCATACTGAGTATACTCAGTCAGTGTTTGAATGAAAGAATGGCTGAACTCACTTCCTGTCTGAAGGAATGAATGGACGCTCAGTCCAAACTGAGAACTTCCCTAGGACTTTTCTGATAGCCTTATGTGAGAGGCTCCTCTTTCCATTTGTCATAAAACTGCAAGGAGAATTGCAACAGAGCGTCCTGTGGCCACAAGGCCCTCCTGGACCAGCTGGAGAGGGGAGACTGGCATGGTGTGAGGCAAGCTGAACAGGGAGATGGTAGAGGGTCTTGGCTTCAGCTGCCTCCAAGTCCATCAACACTCCTTCTCTTTCCAGTAGCAAGACCCAGAAACCCCCCTTTTAGATGAATGGGTTTTTGTCACAGGCAACCAAGGAAACCTGATAATTCGAGTCAGGAGCAAAAAGATTTGCTTTCAGTGCCATGAGCTCAGAATTTTCTTCTCCTTGCTAAGGTAGTATCTACCTTCTTCAAAAGTGTTGTGTGTTAGCTACGCAGTTGTGTCTGACTCTTTGTGACCCCATGGACTGCAGCCCATCAGGCTCCTCTGTCCATGGAATTCTCCAGGCAAGAATACTGTAGTGGGTTGCCATTTCCTTCTCCTTCTTTAAAGATGTGTATAAAAGGCCACTTTAGATCCGAGGGTGAAAACGCTCTGCAAACTTTAATCTGAGGTGAGTGTTTTGCTCTGAGACCTTAGAAAAATCACTTAGTCGAATCTGCATATAAGGTCCAACCTGCGAAACAGGCGCACTTTGTGGAGGCTTTGTCCCTCCAGCTCCTCCCCGGCCCGCCCCTGTTTTCCCTGACTTTCCCGTCTTCTTAGGTCAACACCGCCCCTCAGTCACTGGACCAGAGGGAGGCTAAGCCCTCCTCCTCCCTGCCCGCCTGTGCTAAGGGGTCCAATTCTCCCGAGTCCTGCCCCCCTGCCCACCTTCCTCAGATGCTCTCGTGGCCCCGTCTGTTCCTGCCTGCCGCTCCAGGGCCTAGGGTCAGAGACGCCTGCAGTGCGGGGACCTGACCAGGCCTCCGTCCGGCCTCCGGTCAGCACTGTGCTTTGTTTTTCTCTTTCCTGGCCAATGTCGGCGCTTCCTGACTCCCCTTCTGCTCCCTCCCAGCCCCACTGCAATGGGGCTTCCACTCCTGCCTCACTCCTGAGCCATAGGCCCGCCGGTGGGCTGCTGATTGGTGGTGCGTGTGTATATCTGTGTACGACCGTGGATTTGTGTGAGAGTGGGGATGTGCTTGTGGGTGTGTGCCCCTTGAGTTCTCTGTTGCACGCACGCTCTCAGGCCAAGCTTGATGTGTCCATCTGTGTGCAGCACCCCAGCCCCCTGCCGGGCCATGGGCCGCTCCTCCCCTAGCCCATGCTGGTCCCTGGCCCCTAACTCAGACCCACTCCATCATCAGTCCTCACTCAGCCCTCGTCCACCTGACTCACCACGCGCCAAGTTCGAGGCCTGGGGCCAGGCTGCTGAGACACAGTAGAAAAAAAAAAAAGTTCGTTCTGCATTTATCCTGTCCTGGGGTCTGTTCGATATCTCGTTTTCAAAAATCTTCAACATTTGTGGCTGTGGCCTCCAGCAAAACCTCGCTTCTTGCCATCAAAATGTGCAGAGAAAAACAGCCATGCTGGTCCCCTTCTCACAAAGCCCAGACAAGGGCCTCAGTGTTAATTGCATGGAGCCTACCACAGCCTCGCAGTTTTTCTTTATACAATAACTGATATGTAAACTGTGATTGCGCTTGGAAATTACTTCCACTTAAATTCTAGTTTTGAGACCCAGCATGTGAGAGAGCCATGGCCCCTTCATTAATAGACCTGCCATGCTGGGTGTTGGCCTGGTTCTTCTTTTCAAAGTGAGTCATGCTGGCAAAGGTGGCACAGGACTCAGCTGACGGTGGGGCCTGTGATAGTGGCCACGGTGAGCGGGTGATTAAAGGCCAACTTCAGTTCTGGTGCCGTGCGGAAAAGTCGGACTTTTGGGTGGTAATAATAACAATTTTCATCCTGATAAAATTTGCATGAGCGTTTCATGAGAAACACTGGGCTGGATGAGGCACAAGCTGGAATCAAGGTTGCCGGGAGAAATATCAATAACCTCAGATATGCAGATAACACCATCCTTATGGCAGAAAGTGAAGAGGAACTAAAAGCCTCTTGATGAAAGTGAAAGAGGAGAGTGAAAAAGTTGGCTTAAAGCTCAACATTCAGAAAACGAAGATCATGGCATCCGGTCCCATCATCTCATGACAAATAGATGTGGAAACAGTGGAAACAGTGGCTGACTTTATATTTTTTGGTCTCCAAAATCACTGCAGATGGTGACTGCAGCCGTGAAATTAAAAGATGCTTACTCCTTGGAAGAAAAGCTATGACCAACCTAGACAGCATATTCAAAAGCAGAGACATTACTTTGCCAACAAAGGTCCATCTAGTCAAGGCTATGGTTTTTCCAGTGGTCATATATGGATGTGAGAGTTAGACTATAAAGAAAGCGGAGCTCCGAAGAATTGATGCTTTTGAACTGTGGTGTTGGAGAAGGCTCTTGAGAGTCCCTTGGACAGCAAGGAGATCCAACCAGTCCATCTTAGAGATCAGTCCTGAATATACATTAGAAGGACTGATGCTGAAGCTAAAACTCCAATTCTTTGGCCACCTGAAGGGAAGAACTGACTCATTGGAAAAGACCCTGATGCTGGGAAAGATTGAAGGAGGGAGGAGAAGGGGATGACAGAGGATGAGATGGTTGAAGGGCATCACCAACTCAAGGGACACGAGTCTGAATAAACTCTGGGAGCTGGTGATGGACAGGGAGGCCTGGTGTGCTGCAGTCTGTGGGGTCGCAGAGTCGGGCATGACTGAACTGAACTGAAAATGTGTCCCTGTTGGATCTCCTGCACAACGGTGCCCAGGTAAATGTCAGTACCCCTGGCTGTGACGTCATGACTGCCTTCTCCGCATTCAGACACAGTCTCCTCAAGTTCATCAAAGCTGTCATCTTGATTGACTCATGTGACAACATGACAAGGTCAAAGGTCAGTGCCAGGTATGACTTGTGTGGCTCAGCCCTGCTCAGAGCTGGACCTGAGCACCAGCAAGTGTGGAGAAGGAGCTGGCTTCTCTTCTTCCTTGATTACAGGTTCCCTAGTGAAGTCCATGAGCCCCTATTTGGTAGCACCGAATCACCACAGACAGGAAGTGGACTTGGAAAGGCTGGTGTGCCTGGAGCTAGGAGACTAGGAGCCCAGAGGAGAAGCATCACGTGCTGGGCCCACCTACGGATACGAGGGATGCCACCTTCACAACCAGAGCTGCTCAGACAACACGGCCTGTGTGGAGACGTCGGGGTGTGAAGACTGGCCTGGGCCCGGTCTCTGCAGAGGGTCTCCAGCCAGCTCCTGCGCCCGCACTGAGAAGCCTTCAGTAGGGAGGGGACGTGCCTGGTGGAGGAATCCTCCCCTTCCTCCTTGACTCTCAGCTCCCTCCACTGCCCACTACCTACCCGTGACCCCACTCACCTTTTGAGCGTCACCCCCCCTGCTCCCAGGCTTCAGAAAGCTGGGGATACTCCGTCACGTGTGCCTCCTCTATAGATGTTTGCTTGCTGGGAGTGTTCCTGGAGAAAACAGAGAGCTGCTTGGAAGGTACGGAGCTCACAGCCCCAGGTTGGGCCCACCCGGCTCCCAGGGCGAGGATCCCCTTTGCTCTCCTTGGCTTCGGCTCCTGGAACACGAGCTCTGACTTCCAGGCAGCTGTGGGGAGGCCGCCTTCCGCCTGGCTGTCGGTGACCCCATGGGAGGCCCTGAGCTGCTGTCCGATTCCAGCATGGAACCTGAGACGAGGGGCCGCCACCGTCTGCATAGGCTCACCCCCTCTGGGTGGGTCTCCATCTCTGCCCCTCAGTCCCTCACCCCTGAGGCCGTGGGCAGAATATTTTTGTCTTCCCAGGTGAGAAACACCTGGTCAGGTGTCGCTTCTCTCAGCAGCATTTCCAGCCTTTCTGCTCCATGATGTGGGGGACAGAGCTCAATGGCCCCAAACACCCTGAGGATATATTTGCAACCCTTGATCTTGACCCTGAGGTCTTTGAGCAGGGACTGTGCTGTGTTTATCCTTGAATCCTCAAGCCTGGAGCTGGGCCAGGAATGAGGTCAATTCTGTCCACTCAGCTGTGGTTGCTCAGACTGCTCTGTGGGCACCCCTTCTCTTCAGTGGGGCTTCCATGTCCCTGGTCCTTCTCCTGGGTCTGATGCCCAGGGGATGCAGGCTCCTGATGCTTCTGCAGCCAAGGGCATGCTGGCTGGGCAGTGCTTCCTGATGACTGCCCTGGTGGGGCGGCCTCTCAGGCCAGGCTCGTCAAGGCCTGGAGCCCACTGGTGGGAACTGTGGCTCTCTGGCCAGGAACACGGGGTGGGACTGTCCCCACTGTGCTTCTCGGGAGGGGTGGGTTTGTGCCTCATGGTTTAGGGGACAGAGCTCAGTGGCCCCAAACACCCTTGGGTTATATTTGCTACTGTTGACCTTGATCATGAGCTCTTTGGACAAGGACTATACTGTGTTTATCTTTGAATGTGTCAAATCTGGATGTGCATTCTCATTCAACAACTACTGGTTACTGTGGCCAGGATTTCCGTCCAGAGAAACAAAATACATGTTTTTTTCTCTGAAAAAGTGGGTGGGAGCTAGCTGTCCTGACATTGTTCATTTCCCTTGGTCAAAGCATGCAAAACCCCCCTAAACTCACAATGGAGCAACTTCCATTTCAGACCAGTTTCTCCTCCTCTAACATGGTCTATTTATTTTTATCGGTTTGTTTCTCATTAAATCCTTCAATTACTCTGCAGTGTAAAATGGTGAAATTATTGGCATGTGCCACCTTCATCATGATCTGAGTCTGCTTATTACACTTGCAGAAAATGCCTGAACGGTATTTGGTTCTGTTGTGGATTGAGACAGAGTTAATAAATATTATTTGGTGTTGTTTTTTTTTTTTTTCCCTGAGAAGCACTGCTTTTCTTGATTGTTTTTTACAGTTGGATTGGGAATATTGATTTATTCACCGCTGTTACAATAATTGTATACAAGGAACGGAAAATGTGGAGGTAACATTTCATCAGCTCCAGCAGATTAATTAGTTGTAGTAGATTAGGTACAGTGTTGCAGGGGAGATTTGCATTTAGAGGAAGAAAAAGTTTCTTCTTCTTCTGTTTTTGATCTTAAAAAGGCCAAGAGAATTTAATAGAGATGTTTTACCCGAAGCTGCTTCACCCATTAGTCAGTCAGTATTTCTGATGAGTCTAAAGGAACACAGTGAACAGCATCTCTGCCTCCTAAAAGAAGATGCTTGATGAATTATTGTGGGGGGAAGGCCATGCAAAGCCAAGAGAGTTTCTTACAGAGGAGATTTTAAAAATTAGGAGAGTTTGAATACATAATGAATGCCCCAGCACAAGTTCCTTTCACGGATTTTCGTGAGGGTTTCAGTATTCAAGAAACAAGAAGATTCCTTTGTGCTTTTGTAACCAAACCCCATGCATCGTGGCAGTTTTATTTGCACTTATTCTATCAAAGTGCAAAGCAGCCTGAACACATGAAGATCCTGTGTCCTTCGCTGTTTCTCAGGTGGGAAAAACCTTCAAGTATCCTGCCTACAAAAACCGTTTTCCCCGGGTAAAACCAGAGGCAGCTGAGAGATGCGCAGTGAGGTCTAGGCACATCTCATGTTCCTGATCCGGGCTGATCCAACTGAACAAGAAGTGTTTCCAGGATTGGACCGGAGGCAATAAAGAGACGCCACACCTCCATTCTCTCGCATCTCTGAACAGGAGGCTCTGCTCCTCCTCCGTTGGACTCCCAAGGGCTGAACCTCCCGTATCACCGTTGCTGAGGGCTTGGGTCATGGCAGGAGGCGTTTCTAACCTAAGATACAGCGGAAAAGTGCAGCAGAGCTGGGGGAGGAGGGTTAAGGGGGTGGAAAAGGGAGGCAGGAAGCAAAGGAAGGGGAGACAGACCCTGACGGTGTGTGTGGGCAGGGAGGGGAGGACATAGGTCTCCTGTGCAGGTGCCAGGTTCAGAGTGAGGCATCAGCTAGACAGCTCCAGGTGCCCACGCTGTAGACTGCGGTGCTGACCAGAGAGGAGGGCTAGACCGCCTGCTTGTGCTGGATGACGTGGCAATTACCTGGATCCCAGCATCTCCATTTTCCAGGGACAAAGCGTCCATCACTATTTGTACAGGCCCACCTGGGAATTCAAGCAGGGTTGGGGAGCACGGACGGCTTTGAGACTACAGAGGGGGTACATACCTCACTGCCGTGGTCACTTTGGGCTGGCTTCCTGGACATGGGATCCCCCAAGGTTAAAGCATGCCTTCGTGTCTCATGCCCTAGACTTCAGCTGGTTTCTTCTGTCTGCTCCGATGTCCTTCTCTTGTTTCTCTTTTTACTCAACCGCTTGCTGAGCATGTTGCAAGAATAATTTTTTTTTTAAGTTTTCAGATCTCTAAAGCACATTCCCCATTTACTTCTCGTGATTCAGAAATACAAAATAAGAACATTAGGTTACAATTCTGCCACAAAACAGAATTAAAACTTAAAGTAGCAAACATGGGTTCTAACATATATCAAAATAGCCGAATGTACTCTTGTCAGCTTAAAAGTACCCTTAGGGTTATCAGTCAAGCAAGTTTAAGATATAATAGCTATCATCTCCTCTTCAAAACACCAAATCTGCCATCACTGCTGTGAACTAAATAAGATTTAGTCCAGAATATGGAAGGTTATGGTTAGTAGGTATTTTCCAAAGCTGAATTAGTAAGAACTTGAAAACAAAACTTAAGATTTGGAGTGGTCTTGGGATGTTGAAAAGTTCTGTCTTTGGTTGGACATTGGTGGTGTGACCCCAAGAGTCATTCCATATGCCCCCCACCCAAGGCCACTGGATGCCTTCATGCTGAAGCTGCTGTTGACTGTCACAGAGAACCCATGGCCTTCCACTCAGCTCCCCAGGAATGGTCTCTGCTGTGATGAAGCTCGGTTGGGATGAGACGTGGGCGTCCCAGCATACTTTTTCTGTTGTTAGAACAGGGACATGTGGCCATCTGAAGTTTCCTTTGAAAGGACAAAACCAAGATCCTTCAACATGGATGCTGCCCGTGGGGTGGCCTCTACTCTGAACCTGCCCTTCCGATGTCCAGTACTGAACTGTGCAGCTTCTCTCCAATTTTCACCTAAAAAAACATGTCAAGGTAGTAGACACTTTGAAGAAGAGAACAAAGAGCTTTGTCCACCCTTCGCCTGGGGCCACATCTTCGTGTGTGTGCACGTGTGCCTTCCGAATCCCCCAAAATACTGGAGCACACATCTTCTAAGAGCAAGGGCACACACACAGTGCTGTATGTTGCTGGGGAAGATGATCCCTGACGTAAGAGGGGAAATACGTAGGCTTTAGTCAGGTTTCCCCAGCTGTTTTAACTGTTTTAACTGTTGCTGTTCAGTTGTTCCGTCGTGTCTAACTCTTTGAGACCCCGTGGACTGTGGCATACCAGGCGTTCCTGTCCTTCGCTGTCTCCCAGAGTTTGCTCAAACTCATATCCGTTGAATTGGTGATGCCATCCAGCCAGCTTGTCCTGTCACCTCCTTCTCCTCCTGCCCTCAGTCTTTCCCAGTATTGGGGTCCTTTCCAGTGAGGCAGCTCCTTGCATCAGGTGGCCAAAAGCTTGGAGCTTCAGCTTCAGGATCAGTCCTTCCAATGAATATTTGAGGTTGATTTCCTTTAGGAGTGACTGGTTTGATCTCCTTGCTGTCCACCAGACTCTCAAGAGTCTTCCACAACACCAAAGTCGGAAAGCATCAGTTCTTCAGTGCTCAACCTTTTTGGTCCAATGCTCACATCTGTACATGACTATAGGAAAAACCATAGCTTTGACTATATGGACCTTTGTCAGCAAAGTCATGTCTCTGCTTTAAAATACACTGTCTGGGTTGGTCATAGCTTTTCTTCTAAGGAGCAAGCCTCTTTTAATTTCATGGCTGCAGTCACTGCCTGCAGTGATTTGAGAGCCCCAAGAAAAGAAATATTATTAAATTGTTTTAATAATATGAAATAAACCTCACCTCAGACCTAACGGAGGATAACTTAGTACATTTGGTGGTTATTCCTTGTTATAACTTTAAAGGAAATAAACATTTTATTAATTTAATGATGAACCATAGCTCTTTAGTACATAGCAGGCATTTCCAGTTTGGTGATGCTTGGATGAGAAAAGTCCTTCCCTTCCCATTTGAGTCGAGTTTGGTGCAACTTCCTTTGTTAGTGGGTTGAATTTCTTCTGTGAGCTTGTTCAAGGGGTCCCCATGGAGAAGCACTGTTGCTGTGCAGACTTGGAAATTTTTATCAGCAAACTTGGTCCCCTGTTGGAGAGCTGCATGCTGTCACGTAGAAGAGTGAAGGGGCTATAAGAAAGGGTCCCCACCACTGTGCAGCTGTCCCCCACTCATTCTGCCGAGCAGCCCCCACTTGGCAGGCCCTCCTGTGCCAGGGGGCCAGTTGCGAGTGAATTAATGCCTATTGTTGTTTAGTCGCTCAGTCGTGTCTGACTCTTTGTGACCCCATAGACAGTAGCCCGCCAGGCTTCTCCGTCCACGGGATTTTCCAGGCAAGTACACTGGAGTGGGTTGCCATCTCGTTTACCAGAGGGTCTTTCTGACCCAGGGGTTGAACCTGCATCTCCTGCATTGACAGGTGTATTCGTTACCATTGAGCCACCAAGGAAGCCCTACCAATCTCTGCAATTCCACTGAATTCTGTGAAGGCAGTTTGAGGATGCCCTTGACCTTGTGAGCTCGTCTTCCCCTAAGACAGCTGCACTGTTCTCTGCACCAAACACCCTGGCTTGGGGATCCTGACAGTGGACGCTGTGGGGCCACCTGGCTGAAGCCTCTTTCCTGATGCACTCGGTTGCTCGGTTCCCATAAGCAAGTTCTGAACTATCTCGGAGCCTAACATTTTGGGATGTAGAGCTTCCTTCTGGACAATGGCCCAAGGAATGCCCAGACAGCTTGCTAGCCCTTTGGATAAAATGAATAGATGTTGAT
Source organism: Procapra przewalskii (assembly GCA_006410515.1). Taxonomy (NCBI): domain Eukaryota; kingdom Metazoa; phylum Chordata; class Mammalia; order Artiodactyla; family Bovidae; genus Procapra; species Procapra przewalskii. Next base: position 217,897 of record SJYF01001869.1, on the reverse strand, counting down.
TAAAGCATTCTTCACTGACATGATGAGTCATTCACATGCCCCCTCTGCCTCTCTGCAGAACCCAATAAAAATAATTCCAGATCTCTCCAGCGCAGAAGAGAGCACTGGGGAGTCCTCAGGTGAGGCTGGCCTGCAGGCTGCTGGGCCCCCCACATCCTCTCTGGCAAAACAGCCGCCCGTCGTCTTCAGCTGGTCATCCCTGTCTGGTACCTGCTGGTCCAGCATCTTGACCTAGACCCTAGAGAAGGGTTTGCTTCTTGAGCCCCTGGGTGTAGGGCTCTTCTGGGGGCTAGAGTGAAGGTTTGAGGACCTACGATGATGTCCTTATTTGTCTGCCTGCCGTCATCCTTGGCTTCCCAGCAGGACACTCAGCTGGGGATCCTCAGTGTCCCTGGGCCAGGCTTCCCTCCTGCCTCTGCCACTTGCCAGCTTTGGCACTTTGACTTTCTTACTAAATGCTCTTCCCAAGTCTGTTTTTCTCCTCAGTTAAATAGGAAGAAACCTGTCCTTATAAAACTCCTCTTGGTCTAAATAAGCTCCTGTTTGGGAAGCCCCTGCCACTCACCTGCTGTTTGGTAACTGGATGCTCCCTCCCTGCAGCTTGGATGCTCAGGGCTCACGGGTTCCGGGGAAGAAGGCATGCTCTTGTGGTCACCATGGGCGCTGCAGCTCTAAGGGGCAGGGTGGCACCACTGGCCAAGGGCTCCAGCCTCACCGGAGGGCCTTTGCTTTGGAGATGGAGATGCCAGCTGGGCTTCCCCGCCCCCTCACAAATTGCCCCAAGCGCGGGTGACTCTGAGAAGCCACTGGGTCACGTGGGCTGAGCATGTCTCCACTTCTTCCCTGTAGAGGGGATGCTTCAGTGTTGGCGTCCTTGGTCTGAGGACCCTCCTCATCAGCGGAAGAGGGTACAAGGAAGCCCCCTGGTTGAGAAGAATCAGACCCTCCCCTCTACTTCTCAGCTGGACAGGGGAGAGGAGTATAGCCCAGGGCCCCGCAGGGGGTGTCCTTGGGGGCACCTGTGGATGGAGACACTGAGGACAGACCAGGGGAACCAGGCTGAGTCGGGCAGGATGACAAGAGAATCTAACTGGGCTGGGTGGTTTTTCAGAGCTTGCTTCCAGGGCCCCCTCCAGAAAGGGATTTCAATTCAAATTTCCTGCCAGGTTCCGAAGCATCAGTTCATTTCCTTCCCTTTCTATTCGGCTCGAAGTTCCAAGTCTTTGCTAGCCTGCACGGCATCTGTGGATACGTTGAAGACTCAGCCTCATGGAGGCGATCGATAGTCTAATGGGGACTTCACAGCACAGCTCTGATGAAGCAAAACCCATTTCTGTCCGAGCCAGCTAGGGACAGAAGGAGGAAGCCTACGGAATAAATCCTGGAGAGCAGCTCTAGTGGAATCGCTTTCTGCCTCTAATTAATCTTCCGCTTTCTCAAGGAAAAGGAAATTAACAACCAGTGTGTGGTTTTCCTAAGAAGACCTGTGCTTCCCCAAGCAGGAGCCACAGTGCTCTGCCAGGCTGGCCTGCAGCTCCTGCTTAGCCAGGGACACACTGTTGGCATTTACTAGAAACTTGCTTCCAGCTGAACACTTGGGTACCCGCAGGGCACAGCCCCTCAGCCCACTGCCCTCCTCTGAGAGGCCGAGAAGGTCTGGAGCAGGGTTGCCCCTATTCCAGCACAGGGGTCCCCAACAAGGCGCACCCCAGGGGCAGTCTGGCCAGTAGGGAGACCAGAGCCATGGCCTCCATTCAGAACCTTGGAATCTTCTGCCTGGACCAAACCCTGCCTGCCCTTCACCACATGCAAACATGAAATAAACTGTTTTAAAGAAAGCAAACTCACTATAAGATGTATATGTGAAGTGTGAGAAATTCTGTGTATCAGCTGTGTCTGAATAACATCCCTGGCAGCTCAGAAGGTAAAGCATCCGCCTGCAATACAGGAGAGCTAGGCTCGATCCCTGGGTGGGGAAGATCCCCTGGAGAAGGGAACGGCTACCCACTACAGTATTCTTGCCTGGAGAATTCCATGGACAGAGGAGCCTGATGGGCTACGGTCTATGGGGTCACAAAGCGTGGGACACGATTGATCGACTTTCACTTTTCATATCTGAATAAAGCTTAAAAAAAATCTGTACTGTGTATGTATTTTTTCACTTAAAAAATACATATAGTAGGCTTGCCAGGTGGTTCAGTGGGTAAAGAATCCGCCGGAAATGCAGGAGATGCAGGAGGTGTGTGTTCAATGCCCGAGGCAGGAAGAGTCTTTGGAGGAGGGCATGGAAACCCTCTCCAGTATTCTTGCCTAGAGAATCCTATGGACAGAGGAGCCTGGTGGGCTACAGTCCTCGGTGTCGCAAAGAGCTGGACACGACTGAAGTGACTGAGCATACGTGCAAGCGCTGTATAGCACAGGGAACTCTGTTCCCATTTAGGAGCAGCCCAAACAGGATAAGAATCTGAAAAGGAATCGGCACACGTGTGTGGATAACTGAATCACTTTGCTGTATTCCTGAAACTAACATGACATTGTTAACCAACTATACTCCAGCATAAAATAAAAAGCAAAAAACCCCCACAAAACTGTTATATATATATATATATATA
>SJYF01001869.1:204222-215217 GCA_006410515.1 Procapra przewalskii | reverse complement strand
ACACACACACACATAGAGAGAGAGAGAGAGAGAGAGAGAGAGAAAGAGATGCTGAAATTAAGCTTTAGACTTTTCTGATAGAAACTTCTGCACCAGCCATCCCAGGGTGAGTGTGTGTGTGTGTGTGTGTTTGTGACATGTGTATTGCGTAGAGTGTGTGTGTGTGGTGTGTATAGTTTGTATGTGTGTGCGAGATGTGTTGGTTGTGTAGTGTGTGATGTGAGTGTTGTGTAGAATGTGTGTGGTGTGTATGATGGGTGTGTGTGGGGGGGTGGTGGCTAGCTGTGCGTTCCCTGCAGTTTCTCTGATGTCCAGAGCTCTGCTCCACAGCTGGCGCCCCTTCTGTAGAGGTGGAATGCTGGGGGGACTCACGGGAGGGGCGCTGCGATGGAAGTGGCCGTGACTCGGCAGAGACAGCGGTGCTGGTCTGTGCGGGCAGGGGTGCTGGGGCCTCCGACGGTGGGGCTGCAGCCCACGGGTGGTCACACGGGGCTGTCCCCTCGCCTCTCCCGTGGTGGCGGCTTTCGGTGACACGGCCAGGCCCGCCGCCGGAGGAGTGGCGGCTGAGCCCCTGACTCACCGCTCTCGCGGCGGGCTCAGCTCAAAGCCCACCTCGTGCACGTGCCCCCCTGCTCCTCGAGGGGCCCTGAGCGGCCTGTCCCTGGCCTGACTTCCCGCAGGAGGTGGTGGGCCCTGGGCGCCTCCAGGCCCGCCCCCGCCCCATCTGTGAGCCGCGGTGACAGCATCGCCTGGGGAAGGGCGCTCAGGATGACGCGGGCCTGCAGCAGCGCGGGCAGGAAGGCGTGGCGCTGTGGGTGCTCTCGATTCTGTGACGACCTTCAGGTGACTTGGGCTTCCCTGGGGGCTCAGACGGTAAAGCGGCTGCCTGCAATGCGGGAGACCCGGGTTCGATCCCTGGGCTGGGAAGATCCCCTGGAGAAGGAAATGGTCACACACTTTCGTACTCTTGCCTGGAAAATTCCACGGACAGGGGAGCCTGGTAGGCTACAGTCCGTGGAGACGTGAAGAGTCGGGCACGACTGAGCGACTTCACTCACTCAGTCAGGTGATTTGACGGAAGAGCTTTGTGTGAAGTCACGGGACCTGACTCGGGATGCTTACCTTCCCACATGGCTGCATGTACGCAGCGCGGGTGCCCAGGCGGAAGGCTGCCCTGAAGAAGCCAACTGGTAGGTTGAGTGTTTCCTGCCAGCGCGAAGCTGGGTGCATGAGGTGTCCTGGGGCCAGCCCCAGAGCCCAGGTGCCACGGTCATGCCCGCAGCCTCCGTGGCGGTGTCGGGTCTGAACGACGTGACGGAGGCAGAGGCTGTGGCTCCCAGTTGTGACAACCCCAGCCTTCCGCTTGGCCAGGAGGCGGCCCTTTTACTGACTCTTCTGTGCAAAGCTCAATCAAGGGCACGTTTCTCTTATCAGTCAGATGAGGAGCTACGGTTCTTGCGGGAGAGCGAGGCCCGGCAGGGTGGAGCCAGGCCGGCTGCCTCTGGAAGGGAAGTTCAGACACGGACGGAGGCTGAGCCGGGTCCCCAGGAGGCCAGCGGAGCAGCGTGGGGTGGCACCATGACACTCAGCCTGCCCCCGGGGAGATGTCTGTCTGTCTGTCTCCTGCGGGACTCGGACTGCGTTTGGAATCAGATCAACAACAGCTTTGGGTTTCAGTTTCCTGCTGATGGACAGAAAAATGAGACCTCAAAAAAAAAAAAAAAGAAAAACCCTTCAATCTACAGGAAGAATCCGGAGGAAATAAAAGGCTTAGGGGAGAAGATAGATAGGTACCTGTGAGCACTACAATAACGGTCATGTAAAGGCTTGGAAATTGCAGCAAGGAATTTTGGAGAGCTGCGTGGAGGAAAAGTGTGCGTTCAGCAGAACCCAGCACTGCGGCTGCCGCGGAATAGTTTTAAATGCCTTTTCCCTCATAACGAGATTATTCAGTACAATGTCATTGCCGCCACTGACATTTTCTTTAAAGTCATAAAGGCCTACCTAGTAATAAAAGGGCTCAGAATAAAATTAGGAATACCGTATATAAATTATCTTTAACCTTAGCTTCGTTTGGATGGTGACTTTTTAGACCTGATCAATTTTCATGAAACTATCCACATAAAACTGTGAAAAAATATTTGATTCCCAGCTCTCGCGAAGGCAGCAGTGACACGGGAGCAGCTTTGCCTCCACTTAACGGGGCTGTTGGTGCCAGTCTCTGTGGGCAACGTGGGGAGGCAGGGGATAATTCTGAAATTTAATGTAATTTCTCAGAACGTTGTCAGGGAAAACATCTCCGCTGATGTGCATATTTTATATGAGCGCTGCACAGTCAAGGACATTCAGCAACTTAACAAATTTTCTGCTTAGTTGGAAAAGCATTCACTCACACAGCTCGGACTCTGCCTGGCCTTGCAAGGGTAAATTCCTCGGGTGAAGTTACCACGTTTTCCCTCCACCGATTATCTGCTTCATGGGCTCCCCTGCAAAACCCTCTCAGTGTGGACTGGGGAAGGAGGTGGGAGGCATGATGAGGAGACCCTACGTCTGGAAACATCCCGTACCGGGCTGGCCCGTCCGGACCCGTGGAGAATCTGATGGCTCACAGGAAATCTGGTGGCTCCAGCAAGGCTTTCTAAGAGGTGTTTGTTCCTGTAGCTGAGTGTACAGCACTGTTTCCTTGACTCTGGAGGGGAGTGCCAGCTTAGAAAGCCTCACAATGGGAAGGGAGGGCTTCTGTGTGTGTGTAGGCAATGGCAGACTACTTCAGTATTCCTGCCTTGAGAACCCCATGAACAGTCTGAAAAGGCAAAAAGATAGGACACTGAAAGATGAACTTCTTAGGTCTGTAGGTGCCCAGTATGCTACTGGAGGTCAGTGGAGAAATAACTCCAGAAAGAATGAAGAGATGGAGCCAAAGCAAAAACAACATCTAGTTGTGGATATGACTGGTGATGGAAGCAAGGTCCAGGGCTGGAAAGAGCAATATTGCATAGGGACCTGGAATGTTAGTTCCATGAATCAATGCAAATTGGAAGTGGTCAAACAGGAAAGAAGCTCACTGACGATCAATTCCTGAATTTCTGGACAATATGAGGGCCTGGCTAGAATTCTTTCTTGGCATTCCAGAATTTCTGGAGAGCCTTGTTCAGCTCTCCTGACTCAGTCCTTTCTCTCCATCAGTGGGTCCCCTCTGCAAGTGGTGATGGGGGACCCCAGTGGGAGTGGAATCCCTGCAGCCCCCGCCTGGGTCCCTGCCTCGGGGGTAAAGGCCGTGCCTGCCCAGCAGACCTCCCTCCTCCTCCCAAACCCCCCCTGTGGAGGCTGAGGTCAGCAGGTGCATGGCGAATGGAATATCAGCCATTACTCTCCTCGTAATCCGGACATTACGTTTATAGACCTTTCGTCCCGACAGTTCCCAAAGGACGTTTGCAAATTTAACAAACTGTGCCTGAGAAGTCCAGCGACCTCTCAGGCGAGCAGTGGGAATCATCGCAGCAGTCCTCCTCCCACGCCCCTGCCCTGGATGCTGGAACCCAAGTCCAAAGCAGGTCTCTGTGAGCCCGTGGAGTCCCCCTTATGCCCAAGTTCCTTCCGAAGGCCCCGGCCTGGACAGAGCAGCGGTGACCCGTCAACCCCTCCGCCGTTTGAAGCCGCCACCCCGATTCCCGTCCCAGGACAGCAGGAAGACGTCCCTCCCCGAGGGCTGTGCGCCCACCTTCCCGGCACGAACTCTCCTCCCTGCACGCGGCTCTCTGGGCTGCGCCTTCCAACCCGACCTGGGGGCGCCGCGCCAGCAGAACGCGGCTGTGCAGAGTCCCGGCGGCTCCGGGGCCCCACCCGGCGACGCACGGGCGGAGGTGAGGCCCGTCTGCTGTCCCTGAGAGACGCAGCCCTTTGAAGAAGGCTCCAGGCCGTGAGCGCCCGGAAGCTTCACTCAGGGTGTGGGACGGGCTTGGGGGCTGCTGAGCACGCGGACCGAGGGCCACCCTCGGCCCCGACCTCCCACTCCCCACGCTTGATGGTTCCCGGCTCCCTGCTTCCCCAGGACGTCTAAAGCGACGCCGCTCCAACTAGACCTCCTCCCAGGGAGCTTTCTCAAGAGACCCCGGGGCAGAAATCAGCGCCCGGAAAGGCCTCTCGCACCCTGCCCTTAGGTGTGAGAGGACCGCCGCGGGGTGGGGGTATCACTCACTCTGGGGTTCCGGGAGGGGATGGGCCCTAGGCGTCCCCTTGCGACCTGCTTGTTTCTTCCGAAGGCAAAGCCTGGCCGTGCCCTGGGGACCTGTGAGGTGGTCTCACACACACACATGCACACATGCACACACACATTCACACGTGCGCACACTCACACACTCACACGTGTACACACGCACACACGCACGTGCATGCACACACATATGTGCACACACATGCACTCACACACACACACAGACTCACACACACACACACGCACACATGCATGCACACCAGTCTCCACCTGAGCCTGAGTGCAGGGGCCAATGTCTGGCTCCGGATTCTGCCCGAAGGTGAGAAGCCCCTTCCAGGCACAGGCAACCCCAGACCCATGGGCCTTCCCTTGAGACGAACGCAGCCTGAAAGGCCCGTCCACGCAGAAGCCTGGGCTCTGGAGACACAGAGGCGCCGGGGGAGGCTGCAAGTTCACGGTCATGGTTGGGTCGCCTCTGGCTCAGGCCTGACAGCCTGACGGAAGGCGGGCGGCAACTGGGAGTTCTCGGGGCCTCAGCCCATCTGAGTGTCTTGTCCATGTAGCAGGGAAAATCCAGGCTCAAGGAGAGATAGTTCCCAGCCATGGGGAGCAGCCCGTGGTGGCCGGTAGGGCCTCAGGATGGAGCGCGGGTGGGGGACCCCAGAGCATCCAGGGACTCTCAGGGCAGCGGGCCCTGTGGGGCCTGTTGGGGGGCACCCTGGAGCCAGACCCAGCCATGGCTCCTCCGTCCTTCCAACCTTCCCAAGGAGTCTGGCCAGGTCCTTCCAGAAAGGCGGAGAGCTCCCTGAGACCACTGTCCTCACCCCTCACCCCGACTGCACAGTAACTGTGATTCAGGGGCCCTGGCTGCAGCTCCTGCCATCAGACAGACCCCTAGGCCACCACGCTGTGCCTCTAGTCACCCAGCCCAGGCCCAAGCCCTCTGTTTTCTGACCCACAGAATGGGAATATTTTTCCTGGCACCGCGTGTGAGTCAGAGCAGCTTAGCTGCACGCGGGTCATCACAGCACCTGTTTCCAAGCCCTGGTCATCTGTTACCCACAGAAGCATGCTGCCTTAGTCACAGAAAGAAAGGGGCTTCCCTTGTGGCTCAGCTGGTAAAGAAAGAAAAAGTGAAGCTGCTCAGTCGTGTCTGACTCTTTGCGACCCCCACGGACTATGGCCTTCCAGGCTCCTCGGTTCATGGAAATTTTCCAGTCAAGAATACTGGAGTGGGTTTTCCGACCCAGGGATCAAACCCAGATTTCCCGACTTGCAGCCGTAGTCATAGGACTCTCCGAAGAAAGCTGCCTTTGCTGCCCTGTCCTGGTGGAATGGGTGCAGACGGGGTGATGTGGTGGAAGGGTGTGCCGCTGCTGGTGTCCGGGGGACAGGGACCGCCCTCCCGGGTCCGCGTGCTGGCCGAGCCCTGTAGCAGAGAAGCTCCAGGCCCCTGCTCAAGGATTCCGGCTCCTCCCCACACGATGCAACGGGGGTGGAAGCAACCTGGGTGGTGGCTTACATTCTGGATTTAATCATCCTTAAAATTGTTCCATTCTGGGGCGGTATTTCTCCAGATTTGGGCTGTCCTTGAAGAGGGGACCCCACAACCTCACATCTGCCTGATGCATAAAAACTGCCAGCCCCTCCCAAGCCCCCGCTCTCCAGTGCTGCAGACCCGCCCAGCCCATCTGAGGAACCAGATGAGGCGGTCTAGACAGTGGACGCCGCCTCCTCCCTGGCTCCAAGTTCCTCTTCCTCTTCCTGCCCTACCGTGGCCCCACCAACCTTCGGGGGAGTTTCTCTAGGAGAGGAGCTTGTCGGCGCCAACTGTGCCATCCATGGCGGCCCGCCTCTCGAGCTCAGGGGCGCCCTCACCCTCACCCTCCCGGCCCGGGCAGCCTGCCCGACTCAGCCTGATCCCTCATTCCTTCTGGGTGTGTCTCAGCCTCTGAGGCCCAGCGCTGGGGGGTCGTCAATCCTGCAGGACAGGCCTGAGCTCCGTGCAGGCTCTTGTGAAACCAAGACAGTGGATGTGGGGGTGTCCACCGTTGTGAGATCCTTGTGATGTAACTGCTTCTGCTACTCACAGCTGTGTGGCCTCGGTCTCCCCTCTGCCCTCTCTCTGGCCCTGGCTTCTTCTGGAAACGTCTGCTCTCTGGCCATTCAGGCACATATGTCTGGGGGCGCTGGGCTGGACCCAGGACCCCAGCTCCGTGTGTCAGAGATCCAGGTGCCTGGGCTCAGGAAAGGGTTTCCTGGGAAGTTGGCTTTGAAACTGGAACCTGTTGCTGCACAATGTCAGCCTGGAGATTGGAGCGTCCGGAGGATGTGGCGGAGGGGGGACAGGGTCCTGGAGGAAGGGCAATCAGCGGCATCTCTGGATGGCTGAAGGTGAGAAGACACAGCCAGCGCATCTGAGGAGCCACAGGGGTCGGCAGATCAGGGGTGGGGTAGGGGCCTGACCCAGGATGGCGGGGTGGGCTTCCAGGCATGGTGGGGAGGTTGGATGTGTTCTGGGAGCAGGGGCGTGTCTCCAGGGCATCTTCCCAAACACCCTCTCTTCCCTTGGTGGTCCAGCAGCCGCAGAAGCCCCATCTTCTTTTCGAGGGTCCACTGCCTGCAGAAGCAAGGGGAGCACAGAGCCCTGTGCTCTCTGTTCTGTCCTCCGGCCCCGGGGAGGGAGCTGGCAGGCTAGTCCAGCATGATGCCAAGGGCAGCGGGGCCACTTTTCCTCCAGGGAGTTGGGACTTCTCTCAGCCATAGAGCCCAGCTCTTGCCTCTCCCAGCCAAGGCCCCTGCAACTCGGAGACAGCAGTAGTCAGTGTTTCCGCCTGCAGCTCAGGACCCACCTGGATTTTAAAGACTTCTTTTCCTGTCTGCCTGGACTTAGCTCCACTTACTTGTCATCCTTTCCCAAAGAGGGTCACCCACTGGGCGTCCAATGCACCCTTGAGAAGGTTGCAGTTTGTAGAAAGTGCTGTAACGTTGCCCTGTGGACCATGGTCAGAAACTCTGGCTGCACGTCACAGATACCTGCAACGCTTCTGAAAAATGCAGATTTCCTGGCCACACCCTCAATTTCCAGCTGTAGCCTCATGCTGTCTTTTGAGAAGTTCATGCCAACTTGGTGTGGGAAAACTTCTTGTGGTTTGAAGCCACCTACTTCTCAGAAATAGGATCATTTCTTTCAGGTAAGAAGGACCATTGAATGAGCAAATAGGGTGCTGGTGATTTCTCCCTGGTGTCCCAAAGCTAAACACTAGTTGTTGGCCAATGATTTTTCTGGGAGACACAGTGACATCATCAATGATGTTGGGGTCAGAGCAGAGAAATAAAAGCCATGTTAATTTCAAGCTCCATTAAAACTCTAGTTTAAAAAAATCAATATTTTCTGAACATAAATGAGAAAAAAAATTGGTAGGACACGGAATTCCATTTCAAGCTTTTAAGTCTATGACCAGCAAGGGATGAAAATATTGGCAAAAAAAAAAGTTCGAACATTTGATAATCTCCATCAGAAATGCTAGGTACAAGCATAGATTATTTTAGATAATTGTTTATTGAAGCAAATTGATGTCGCAGGCATTGAATTTTGACAGAAAGTCAACTTTGCCAATGGAGACATCTAATACCCTAGAACCTGTGAGCAAATCAGGGGATGTTCTCTCGAAGTGGACTCAGCTCTTCAGAGATGATGAAATGGACTTCTGTCCAACCCTCTCGTTCTTCCCACAGCGATCAAATAACACCTTCTTGAAGGGACAGGAAAATCCATGATGGACCAGAAACAAACGTCCTGGAGGATTTCCATCTGTTTGGAAGAAAACTGCTGTGAAGCTCCCCTGCACTGTCTGATAAATCCTTTATTGCGTTCCTTTGGTTGTTGATGGTTTTCCTTGTGTGATGAGAACACACAGCTCTGTGGAAGGGCCGGGGGCTCTAAAGCCTGGCCTCGGGCAGCCTAGCCTAACCCCCTCCCAGGACCAGGCAAGGACGCAGTCAGAACTCAGTGATGTGTGCGATCAGCCAACAGAGGAAATGTTAATTTCTGTGCACAGCTCGCAACCCTAAGAGTTATGAATTCCAACTCCAAATGCCTCCTTAAGAAAAAGCTAAAACTCTCTCTCATCATTCAGCTTTCCTTTTTCTATTTTCTGAAATGGAAACAGGGTATGTTTACTTCAGTCTATAAAGCAAGTTAATGCTTTAACTAGCTGATGCCGATTCTTAATTTATTAGGTGTGTTCCATCTGTGGTCACATTGCGTCCCTGAATGAAAAAATGGCCATGCCAACCATTGCCGATTTCAGCCTTGTTGGATCACGCGTGCTGTCTGGCATGGGCTTTTCCTTCTGTAACGGTGTTAGGAAACTAAAGCCAAAATTTCCTGATGCCTGGGTTTGCAGGTGACTTCCAAGAGCCTCTTTTCTCCTCTGATAGGTGATCTCTAGTCAAAAACATATCTGTTTCAATCAGTCCGTCCTACCATTTCTGGAACTAGATGGCAGCTTTGCCCAAGGAGATTAGGTCCACAGTTTGTATCCAGAAGAATGAGCCAAGTTCAGTATCATAGCAGCCGCACCGTTCAGGCACATTCTCCTGCCTTTGTTTTGGCAAGTATTTCCCGTCGCCGTGTGTGGTGGTCAGTTCTTGTGTGATCTACTTGATTCAGGCCGAGTTGGCCAGTTTGTTGGAGCAGCAAGAGACCTCTGTGCTGGCAGCTTTGGACTCTTTTTAGAAAGAGCCCCCAGCCAAGATGGGTGGAGCAGTTTCTTGGTGGAGCCCTGGCTTCATTTTCTCTTAAAGGGTTGCTGGTTCCAGACCCACAACCATTACTTGTCCACGTGGACTTGGATCCCCCTGAGTTTTCCACCTGCAACAGTTTTATTTCTCTCTTTGAACCACCCACCTCCAAATCCCTGTTGCTGTTGTTCAGTCTCTCAGCTGTGTCTGACTCTTTTCGACCCCATGGACTGAAGCTTGCTGGGCCTCCCTGTCCTTCACCAGCTCCCAGAGTTTGCTCAGACTCGTGTCCGTTGAGTTGATGAATGCCGTCTACCATCTCATCCTCGGTCAATCCTTTTCTCAACCTGCCTTCAATGTTTCCCAGCATCAGGTCTTTTCCAGCTCCCCATGGATTTGTCCAGATCCCTTTGCCTCCCCTGGGTTGGCAGGGCCTCTCTGCCCAGTATTTGCATCAGTCAGAACATGAGAGCTCTAGCGAGTTGCCCACACATCTTTCCCATCAGAAGAATTTAGTTTGGTTTTCTTTGGAATGTTGCGTTTGTCACCACGAGTTTCAACAGCTGAACATCCAGGGCGAGGCTGGGCTCCATTGGCCCTGACGCCAGGAATAGTTGGCAAGGACACGCCAGAGGCAGCGAGTGCTAATTGCCCCAATCCTCCGCCTTCCCTGGGAGGGAGAAGCCCCCTGCTCTCTTGGGCTTCCTTTAAGGCTCGCCTTAGACATTCTAGAGGACGGACATTCTAGCGATGCTTAGATTTTGAGGAGCAGATGTTTTTGCACAAGTCTCTCCAAATGGTAATCCTGGACTTTGATAATTACGTGCAGATGATAAATTTTCACATAAGAAACCGTGTCTTTCACTATCCTTGAATTTTAGTCTGTGGCGCCTGTGCATTTCTTTGCACCCGGATTGCTTGAGAAGTGAGGGGCTCACCCCCTGACAAAGGGGAGGAACAAAAAGATGGAAAGAAAGGCTGATTTTCAAGGCCAATTACATCCCTGTCTCTGAGATGCAACCCGAAGTTTGGAGAGAAAAGAAGTGGTGTGTGTGGGCGTGGATGGGATTTTCTTAATCTGGGAAGCTGGTTCTGCCCATGAAACATTTCATCAAAAGCTAATGTGAAACTGATGTGCTCATCAATATTTATGTCCTCCTGGCTGGCTGTGGGGCCCTCAGCCCCCTCCCTTCCCTTGCCAGGCCATTCAAATACTTCCACAAAGGAAAACAGTGGAGCCAAATAGTACAGTTCGGCTCAGAAGTGTTTCCTTCCTGTAAACATGCTGTCTCCCTCCTTTTAGCCATTTATTTTTCACTGGAAAGCTCTGGCTCCCTCCTCAAACCTGGAAACACTTACTGAGTGTCTGCAGTGCAGGCTGCGCTTGGTTCAGGCCCTCCAATGTCTCCATGGCTGAAGTTCGCAAGAAGGAAAGTGGGAAGAAGAGGCGACCTTTGGGGTCCATGGACCTTCTCTTGTCTAATGTCGCAGCAGCTCTGAGAAACAGGGGTGAGGATGGTCACCATCTACAGGCGAGGAAGTGGAGGTTCTGAAAGCATCAGTGACTATCGTACCAGCTGGGAGCAGATCTGGGCTTTTTGGAAGAAGTCAGAGCCATCCGCTAGGGTTCACGACTGGCCTGTGGTGGCCTTGGGTAGCTCAGCCCGCCTTCAGAGCTTGGGGTACACTTCCTCAGCAAAGAGGGCTCAGAACCTCCCTGAGACCAGCAGGAACTTCTCCCTTTGCCCCAGGAGTAAAACAGCTACTTGGACATCTTCCTTTGTAGACCATGTGTCCTAGAGAGCAGGGCAAGTTTGGGTCTAAGAGATGTCTATGGCTGAGTATCTCTCCTGCGCCCAAGCACCAAGGCGGCCCTGGGATGACGTTAGCTATGCAGGGAAGGTGAAGCGGTGGGAAGACATGGCGGGAGGCAGCCACTCTCCTCCACAGGCCCGGGTCATCTGGGGCTCAGGTGTCCCTGAGATTTCATCATGAAAGATTAGTTGCATCCAGAGCCAGAGTCATATGAATGAATG
>SJYF01001869.1:149821-182360 GCA_006410515.1 Procapra przewalskii | reverse complement strand
AAGGAGATCAGCCCTGGGATTTCTTTGGAAGGAATGATGCTGAAGCTGAAACTCCAGTACTTTGGCCACCTCATGCAAAGAGTTGACTCATTGGAAAAGACCCTGATGCTGGGTGGGATTGGGAGCAGGAGCAGAAGGGGGCAACAGAGGATGAGATGGCTGGATGGCATCACTGACTCGATGGACATGAGTTTGGGTAAACTCCAGGAGTTGGTGATGGACAGGGAGGCCTGGCATGCTGTAATTCGTGGGGTTGCAAAGAGTCGGACACGACTGAGCAACTGAACTGAACTGATTGCTCAATAAATCTATAAGGATATTTTGTTTGTATCAAAGAGACATAGGCACCAGCCAGAATGAGTTCCCAATAGCCAAAGCAACAAAATAAATAAGTAGTATCTTATAATAATCTTCCCTGGTAGCTCAGAGGATAAAGCGTCTGCCTGCAATGCAGGAGACCAGGGTTCGATCCCTGGGTTGGGAAGATCCCCAGGAGAAGGAAATGGCAACCCACTCCAGTATTCTTGCCTGGAGAATCCCATGGACAGAGGAGCCCGGTGGGCTATAATCCACGGGGTCACAAAGAGTCGGACACGATTGAGCGATCCATTGAGTCTGTACTCATATAAATAAGTGATGGAATAGATAAATAAGGGCATAACAGAGAAATATCCAATGTTAAACATTTCCAAATACTTCTGCAGGTGCTCTGCCTTCAGGGAGGTAGAGCGTCCCCCAGCCCTTGAGTGTTGGCTGCCTGTGGTGACTTCCAGGGAGGACAGTGCAGAGTCCTTGCACCCTTGATAGGATGAGCTGACAACTTTACCTCTGTGATCTTCCTCCTAAAGACACATGGCCCCTATATAACAGTTAGAGGAAGACATCAAGCAAAGCTCGGTTGAGGGACATTGTAGAAAACACTTGACTAGCACTCCTCTGAACACTCAAGTTCATCAGATACAAGGGGGAGTCTAAGAAACCATCCCAGCCTGGAGGAGTCTCAGGAGACAGGAAGATTAAATGCTATGTGGAATCGTGGATAGAATCCTGGGACAGAAAAGGGCGTTAGGTAAAATCCAAGGAAATCTGAGTATAGTGTGAAATATTGAAGAGAAGTGAAGTGAAAGTCACTCAGTCGTGTCCAACTCTCTGCAACCCCATGGACTTTATAGTCTGTGGAATTTTCCAGGCCAGAATACTAGAGTGGGTAGCCTTTCCCTTTTCCACAGGATCTTCCCAACCCAGGGATCGAACCCAGGTCTTCCACATTGCAGGCAGATTCTTTACCAGCTGAGCCACAAGGGAAGCCAGTATGGACTTTAGTTAGTAACAAGGTTTCAGGAATTCCCTGGCTGTCCAGTGCTTAGGGCTCAGTGCTTTCACTGCCAGAACCCAGGTTCAATCCCTGGTCCAGAACTAATATCCCACAAGCCACATGGCAAGGCCATTAAAAAAAATAATAATAAAGAACCTCAGAGCTGAGTTATTAAAAAATAATACTAGTGTTTCAACACTGGTTTATTAATTGTAACACAGGGACCAGACTAATGTAAGATGTTAACTCTAGGGAAAATTGGGTGCAAGGCATGCAAAAACCCTCTCTATTATCTGGTCAATGGTTTTGTGGCTCTAAAGCTGTTCTAAAATCAGTTCATTTTAAAAATAAATGATTCAGGTGTCCAAAGGCATTCTAATTGCCTCCTTACGCCTCCTCGGCCAGGGAGGTGTCCCACGTGCCCTGCACCCTGTGCACAGAGGCACCCTCTCCAGGCAATGAGGGAAGTGAGTGAGTGAGCGAAAGTCACTCAGTTGCGTCCGGCTCTTTGCAACCCCCATGATCTCTACAGTCCATGGACTTCTCCAGGCCAGAATACTGGAGTGGTAGCTGTTCCCTTCTCCAAGAGATCTTCCTGACCCAGGGATCGAGCCAACCCAGCGGTTCAAAGGGAGGACTCCAGTGACAGGTGAACAGACTCAGGCCTGGCTTCCTTTTCACAAGAGAAGCGTTGTTCCCTCCTGGTCTACTTTGAAATTTGCTAGCAGTGTTCTCTCTCCAGGGCAAGGCAGTTTCGTTCAGGGACTAAAAGCTTAAAGAGTCTCTTTCACAATAAAGGGCAATATGTTCTTCTTTTACAGACAAAGAATCTGAGATGGAGTGTCTGTATTACTTCCTTAGAAGTGCTGTAACAAATGGGTGCCACACGTTAATAAACGTCTGCTGAATGAGTAAACAGCCATGTATTCTGCCATGGTTCTGGAGGGCAGCAGGCTAATCGAGGTGTCAGCAGGGCCTCGTCCCCTCTGAAACCCACAGGAAGGGTCCTTCCTGCCCTTTCTGGCTTGCTTGTTTGCCAACAATCCCTGGCTTGTAGGCGCATCCCTCCAGTCTCCCGAATCACGTGGCTGTCTTCTCCCTGTGTCTGTGACCTCGCATGGCGATCTTCTGTAAGACGGCCTCTTTTCCTTCTAAGAACACTAGTCATACAGGATTAAGGTCCATCCTGACCACCTCATCTCAACGTGACTACAACTGCCAAAGTCCTGTTTCCAAGCAAAGTCAGGTTAAGTGGTGCTGGCCCAGGTTTAGGATGTCAGCGTATCTCTTAGGGGATGGAGTTGACTTGCAACAGCTGTGTGTATCACACCCGCGATCATGGTTGCCGAGTGAGGGTCAGGGACCCAGCCTGTCAGTCCCTACCCCCAGAGGCCTTCTGCTGCCCCTCCCTGCGAGGATCCAAATTCAGGTTTTTGTACAGTTAGGCAGTTTCCTGCCCTCTCATCTGAAGTGGAGTAAACCTACAGGGTCAGAATCTGTCGCGCAGCAAACAATGTATCAATTTTTATGACTTTAGATATTACCGTACAATATTCCAGCCAAGTATTTGCCCAGTTTATGATGTCAAGTAACATGGGGACCTGAATCCACTTTGCCAGACTCTAACCATCATCAGAGGCTGCCTTTTCTGCTAACCTGAAAAGAGGAAAAAAAAGAAAACTGAAACCACATTGTTTAGCTTTTACTTCATTTCTTGGTTCAAGGCCTTCACACAGGACTACACACTTCATGAGGAAGAAATGATCTTTTGGGCCACCATAAATGTTTGCGGACTGAATGGATAACAGATAAAAGTGGAGACTTCTCAGGAGGTGCAGCGGTAAAGAATTAACCTGCCAGTGCAGGAAACACGAGAGACGTGGATCCATTCTCTGGGTCGGGAAGATCCCCCGGAGGAGGGCATGGCACCCACTCCAGCATCCTTGCCCAGAGTATCCCATGGACAGAGGAGCTGGGGGGGCTTCAGTCCACGGGGTTGCAAAGAGATGAACTCAGTTGAGCATGACGATGAGACAGATAAAGGCAAGGGAATAAGTACTGGGTCTAAGGTATTCACAGCATGTGCAGTGGGTCAATGTGGACCCCACGGGGCACCCAGGTGCAGAAAGAAAGAGCACCTCTTGTGGTCTCACCCCGTGCTGGGCGCTGGGCGCTGGGCGGGGAGCTGCCTCTCAGCTCCAAGGGTCAGCTCTATGACGACCCTTTTCACAGGTGAGGAGACTGACGCCTTGGTCTCAGAGCCGGCCCAGGATGAAGCCCACAGCTGGCGCTGTGGTCACCCTGTATACGTTCTTCGCAGGCCACAGAAAATGACCTTTAATCGTGGAGCAGGAATCGCCCCCTGGTGTTGACATGGGCCTGCAAGGAGTTTCCCCAGGACGTCTGTAAACCCTGACGTGCGTGCACGACGTGTGTCCTCTCTCACGGGGCTCTCCTCCACCTGGGCCCACCGGTGACCCGAGGAGGCCGAGTGGTGCTCGGGGAAGGAGTGGCCAAGAACAGATGAGGTTTTCTCATTAACCGGCCCTGGGAGCTGTCGCCTCCCCTGAAAGCTGGGTAATTGCCATTTTTAATGGGGTTGATTTAGCAGCAGCACATTTTGCAATTTTCCCTTTTCCCTGGGGCTGGCACCTGGGTCCCCACACACCTGGGAGACCCGGGGGGCTGAGGGGGTCCCTCATCCCGGGCGCCGACTCCTCAGACCACCTGGGGCCTCATCAGCCCTGCAGCCCCGGAGCCCCGAGCACCGGGACGGGCGCACCTCTAGGCGCTGGCTTCCTGCGCTGGACCCTCCTCTCCTGCGCCACGGCCGGGGTGGAGGCCTGAGCCCTCGGGGGCGGAAATGAGGATGCTGGGGCTCGTGCTGTGACGGCAGCGGGCAGCCATCAAGGTCACCGCGACCTCGTCAGACAGCGTGGCAGGCTGGAAGAAACGGTGGAGTGTCTGCGGCTGGAGACGCTAGACATCTTATCGCTTTAAATAGCACATGTTTTAACACTCTCTATCTCTATTAAAGGAGGGACAGCTTCGGGAGAATGGAGGATTGGACCTCCAGGGACCCTGTGCCCCGTGACCTGTGCACTGCATTTCTGGAAGGTCACCTGAGAGGGGAGGGCGGGGACGTCTTGCTGCAGGGAGGGGAGAGCCACGCTGCATGTCCTCGGGGCAGGGGGTGATGGTGGGGGGCACACAGCCAAGTGGGCCCTGCTGCCCTTCCCCTGGGCCCAGTAAAGGCACAGCCCCCACCCCCAGGCCACGCTCAGACTCGGCGCCCCAAAGCCTCTGGCCTCTGTTAGCATTTCTCGCCCTTAGGAAGCCATGCAAGGCCCCTGGGGGCCCAGGGCGCCCGGACCAGAGGCGGCCAGCTGGGCCTGCCCCTGTCCTCTGAGGCCACCACCTTCAGGGTCTCTTCCCGCTTCCTCGTGGGGGCCGGGGGCGGCCCTCCCACCTTGGCTGGAATAGGCGACGCCCCTCCGGTGGTCCCTCCAGGGACGTGGGAAGCCCCTCTGGGCCCTGGATGGGTCCTCCGGCCCCTTCGGCCCCTCAGGAGAAGCGCACGCTGGACGCCGTCAGGGAGGGAGTCGGACTGCGAGGGCTCCCGGCACAGGCAGCTGTCCTGTGAGCACGTGGAGACAGCTCGGCTGGGTGCTTACGCCGCCCGCCACCCCGGGAAGGTTTCAGGGCATCCGATGGCCCCGGAAGCAGGGTCTGAGGCTGGCGCCGCAGGGGTTAACCAGGCCAGAAGCCGCTCTGACAGCGGGAACCGTCTCCTCCTGCTGGTGACCTCGATGATCAGGGCAGGCTGACCCTGCCGGCCGGGGGTGCGGACCACGAGCTCCCGAGCTGTGACGGCTGCCGCTGGCGTCCCTCTCACGTGACCACGTGCCTCCACTGGACCACATCCCTCTGACCGAGCCGTCCTGGGGGACCGCGTCCCTCCCACTGGGCCTTTCCCGTGGCCTCTGGGTAGGGAGGGCGGAAGGGCAGTTTCCTGCTCTGGCTGTAGCCAGTGGCCTGGGAAGAATCTATCAGCAGAGAAGGTCTGTTTCATCACCTTCCTTCCCTTCGTCCTAGCAGCCGCCTGGACTGGGCCTGGGCCTGGACCAAGCCGGGTCCCTCTTTCTGCAGAACCGCCCGTGGGACCCTTGCTTTAAGGGGACCAGGTGTACTCGCCTCACGCCCCCGGGGGTTGACTTTGGTATCTCCATGGCCCCATTTGCATTTCACAGACACCTACATCCTTGACGCCAAGGCTATGCCTGAAGAGTGTCTAAATGGGTCAAGGTCGAGGACCCCGTAGTTTGAGGCTGTTGGTCTTGAACTAGGGGAACTTGGCCCAAGCCCTTGTAATCCGGGGCCCCCATGCAGGAATGAGGCCTCGCCAGCCTGGCGCAGCCCCGGTAGAATTGCCCAGTTATTACTCCTGGCTGTAACCAGGCCCACCTTCTCAACACGAGGCTTTCCAGAGGCCCTCTCCAGCTCAGAGCTCCGTCTCATCACCTTCTCGGCAGTGTATGACGCTTGGTTCCCAGGGACACAGGCCAGGGGTCAGGGCATCGAGCCCCTTCTTCCTGGCCCCGAGCCCTTGAGAACCTGTCACTTTGCCTGGTGGGTGGTGGAGTCTGGGGCCCTCCCACGGCCACGATCAGGCGACTCTCCCCTCTGCCAGGGAAGGCCAACGCTGCCTCTCTGCAGGCAGGGAGCCGAGCCTCAGGGCAGGCCCATATCTCTTCCAACCTTCCTCCCAGAGAGAACCCCAGACCCAGGAGACAGTCCATCTGCTAGGCGGGTCTTGCTGGGAGTGGTGGAGCCATACACTCCTGCTCACTCTGGGTCCATGTTTCCTGTGGTTTTCAAAAGGGCAAGTTGACATTAATTCTGAAAGTGCACTCCGTTGCCTTGGGTGGGCCCTGCTCCGGTCGTCTCCACCACTGGCATCAGCCAGGGTCAGATCTAATGAGATCAGAAATAAGCCGTGAGAACAGAAGAAACACCAGAAGCTGCTTTTGCCTTGACGAGAGCTTTCTGTGTCTTAGAGGCTCAATTTGTGGTTTCCATGAGAGAGTCCCATTAATGGGCCACACTCCTTCCCTTTCTAATACCCACATTTTCCTGGCTTTGTATCTCGTCACCTGGTCTCTGGACAGGAGGACACGGCCATCGTCTTCTGCTGGTGTTTCCATAACACAGAAGGGGTGTCGGCAGACAGCTGACCATAGATCTGGGATGCAGACCAAGAGACCATCGCATCCTTAGTCCCAGGAGTGGGAAAGCTCAGATCCAGGAGACCCAGCGAGACCTTGTGTCGCCCTGCTGGAGGCCACCCAAAGCCTGTTGTTGTCCCATAAAGACTGTCAACCACTCGTAATTGAATCCGATTAGAAGGATATTGTCTAACTTTAAACAAATGGCGAACCAGCGAAGCGTTCTCTGGTGAGCTGCAAATTTGATGCCTTGGCACTTCCCAGCGCTGTCAGGCCGAGCACATACCCAACTTGGAGCCAGATACACTAATGCCGAGAATTAGTCTAAAGGCACATGAGAGGCTGGGAAAAAGAGGACGATTTTTTGGACTTAATATTAAAGGCCCCATTTGCTGTACTGGACTACATGCTCACGGGATCACCTGCCCATTCCACAATTAAACTATTCCAGGAGGTCTAACTTACGGGATATTAACTCCTTTGTACCAAACCTTACATCATGAGTCCTTCCTTTGCCCCAGTTTATTTTTTTTTTAATTCTCCATGGAGACAGTAAATGTTTTTAATAAGAAGTTGACAATCCACTTTCTCCATACTTTAAAGTAACCAGGGTTAAGCCTTCTGATCATATTACTCGATGTGTTCCATTTGGGGTTTTTCTTCTCTTGCATCGTGAGCCAGAGACGTGAAGACAATTTATGAATTAGAGGCAGTGACCTCATGCTGGCCTGTTTGAAAGAACATTCCATCGTATGTGCGTGCTGAAAGATGAGTCTGGGGTCCAGGAAGCTCGGGTCCAGGCGTGGTGGGCACAGAGCCACACCCCAGGCTCCACTCCACTTAGAAACAGCAGTGCTGTGTAGACCATATGCGTCCATGCATCCTTCAGAAAGTGACTGGTTAGCCCAACTGTGGCACATCTATTCCAGGGAGCATGACTCATAAGGAAAGGGAGCAAATTACTGATGTTCACTGACACTTGGATGGATCTCCAAAGAATTCTGCTGAGTGAAAAATACGCCCATCTCTACTAGATGCTGTCTCATTCTGTTTATAAAACATTCTTTTTGTTTTGGTTTGATACATGTATAGATGCTTGCTATTTATGATATTTATGCTATTATTCACTGTTTGATACTTAACACTCTTGAAATGACAAAATTCCAAAAGTGAGAATAGATGAGTGGTCAGCAGTGGGTGGGAAGTGGAGGTTGGGGCTGGGGGTGGCCCAAGAGGTAGGT
Organism: Procapra przewalskii; assembly: GCA_006410515.1. Taxonomy (NCBI): domain Eukaryota; kingdom Metazoa; phylum Chordata; class Mammalia; order Artiodactyla; family Bovidae; genus Procapra; species Procapra przewalskii. Next base: position 174,579 of record SJYF01001869.1, on the reverse strand, counting down.
TGTGAAAGGGCAGCCTGAGGGAGGGAGTGATGGGAGCTGGGCCCTGGCCACGGTGGTGGATTCACAGATGTGACAAAATTGTATAGACTAAACACCCACATGCACAAGAGACGAGTCCACACGTAGCTGGGAGCCACGTCACTTTTCTGGCTGTGATGTAGTTTTTCCAGGTGACACCAGTGGGGAAGCTGGGAATGGACATATGGGATCTTCCAGTGTCATTTCTTACAAATGCATGTGAATTTTAAGGTAATTCAAAATTCTAGAAAATTAATTAAAACAAAACATGAGTCCAGGTTGTCTTGGACTTAGTGAAATAATACATGCCTGCAGTTACAGGATGGTGTAATGATCTGTTGCTGTTTCTGATCGATCTGTGGTTCTTCCTGATGACCTCCAGTGTTGCCAATGGGGAATCAGTTCTGGGCTTAATGCAGGCTCTCTAGCATCTGCTGGTGCCCTGATGGGCTCCTCACCCTCTCCTGGGGCTTCGTGAGCTGGGTGGAGAGAGCCCACTGTGCCAGGCTGAGGAGTGGGAAGAGTTCTGGAAGGTCTGGCAGGAGCCTGGAGAGGTTGGGCTGGTGGGCTTCCTCCTGCCCTGGATGGAGGGTGGCCTGAGCCCTGGGTGCCACCCCGTGGGTGCCGTCCTGTGGGTGCCATGCTGATCCTGCTCAACTCAGAAGCCGGGCATCAACAGGCCTGGGCTCACGCTGCCTGGGGTCCCCAGCACTCCCCTAGACATCTCTGCTCTGGGATGAATTTCTCTTCTTTTGGAAATGACAGCAAAAAATTAAATGCATGTGTGTAAGGGTATATATGAGTGTGTGTGTCAGTGTATGTGTGTGTTTGTGAGGGTGTATGTGAGTGTGTCAGTGTACGTGTTTAAGTGTGTGCGTGAGGGTGTATGTGACGGTGTGTGAGTATGTGTAAGTGTGTGTGTGTGTGAGGGTTTATGTGAGTGTGTCAGTGTGCATGTGTGAGGGTGTATGTGGGTGTGTGTGTCAGTGTGTGTGTGTATGTGTGTGTCTGAGGGTGAGTATGTGTGCATGAGAGTGTAGACATCTCATGCACTCATCTCATGTGAGTGTGTGTGTCAGTATATGTGTGTTAGTGTGTGTATATTTGAGTGAGTGTGCATGTGGGGATGTGAGTGGGTGTATGTGAGAGGGTGAGAGTGAGTGTGTGTGTGTGTGTGTGTGTGTGTGTGTGAGAGAGAGTGTGTTTGTGAGTGTGTTTATGTGTGCGCATACTACACTGATCGACCTCCTCCATAATCCTTTGAATTGAACAAAGGGTTGAAAAAATTTCAAAATTAATAGAGTAAGTAGATGATACTGGAGGGACATTCTGCTATGTAATATCCTTTTTTAAAAGGAGATGTAAGCCGTAAGACCAGCCGCTCCGTCTGCCTCTGTCTGAATCGCTGAAATCTTTCATCCCTTTGCCCAGCTGACCCGAGGCCATGTCACTCAACCCGCCCTCAAATCCACTCACGGCCGTTCCTCAGGAAATATCTGTCTTAAAATCCACACTGCGGGGGTGGGGGGGCCCTGTCTGGGAATGAGTAGATCAGGGAAGAAACTCCTAAGGATTGCATTAGGAGGGATGACGAGAGTGTAACCGGCGAATAACATCTGTTTGGTGGTTCGGGATTTGCTGGAAACGGCTCCCTTTTTTCAGCTGCCCACCTGAAAAGAATTTTCTCTGATGACAAATGTAGTAGGTGTCAGCTGCTGCGGCAGGTGCAAGAAAGGCAGGAAGGGCCCTTGGCCTGCTCTCGTGTCCCTTGGTCTGCTTGCTGAAGCCTGCACTGCTCAGCGGCGACTGCAGAGACTCTTTTGTAGAGGGGGTGCCCGTGGGCAGCCCTGTGCCTTTCTGCACAGAGATGCTTTCACTCTTCAGGGCGGCCCACCTTGCACCTGGAGGGCTGCGCCTGGGCTGGGAGTCCTCGGAAGGGTGCGGTGTGACGACAGGAATGCACGAGGCACTGGGAGTTGAGACCTGCGTCCTCTGGTGAGAGGCGTGGAGGACCCCACCGTGATGGGGGAGCTAGTCTCCCCTGGTCTCAGAGATTAGCAGTGCCTTTCAAAATTGCACAGGCTAATTGAAATTGTTTATTTTGGAAATACTTCTCCTTTTGTGGGCATTTATGTTTAATTCAAAGTTGACTTATGAGTTCAGTGTGAGCTCCCAGTGAGTGTCTGTACTCTCGGTGGATGGGTGGATGGTGAAGCTCTGAGCAGATTAGCCTGCTTGGCCCTGGGAACAGGCTCCTAAAGTTGGCTTCCTGGAGAAAAAGGGCATTCACTGCTCTCTACTCTAGTGAGTGACAGTCTTGTCTAGTGACAGTCTTGTCTGGTGACCATGGGCTTGGTGCTTGGAGTGGTGACTGTCTTCCAGCCCCCAGGTGCCCTTCTACCTCCAGGACCTTGGACAGGCTGTGTAAGCTCTCTCATCCTGTTTCCCTGCTTAAAACCCCTGCTCTCTAGGGTCTCTGCAAGACATAGATGAGTCGATTCATCTAAAACGCCTTGCCTGGTACTCAGCAGATGCCTGAGACCAGCTTTCAGGCAGAAGTACCTCCTACGACCTTTTACCATCCCTAAAGTGTCGCTTTGTAGCTTCCCTAGTCTTTCCAGGGTCAAGGGTTTGTGTTTGTTTCGGATAAAATTATCAGCCACCAGTGCCTAAAGGTAAGTCCCTTGCAGGTTGGGCTCACTGATTATCTAGTAGCTTATAATCATTGGTTGAACATTCATCCTAAGGGTTTGATTAGCTGGAATCAGCTGAGCATTTTGTATTTCTTTACTGTAAGGCTTTTTGGAGGTAATTCCACCCATCAGTAGAAAGGCAACTTGGCCTTCTACCAGGAACCTCTGCCAAAGCCATCTTTCCCAGCGAGAGACTGCTCGCGGCTGTGCCGGGGCAGGGAGAGGTCCCTCTGCGGGGCTCAGCTTGGGGTGAGGACGCATGCCCGCGTGTGTGAGAGTGCACACGTGTGTGTGCTTGTGAGAGAGGCTCGGCAGGGCCTTGGATCTTCATGGAGACCGAGACAAGGGTACGGTTTTGGTCTTTGTTTGGGAGCACAGTTACGTTGTATTCTGGACGCTTCCTCACGTAGACATTCGAGCCCCTTCTCGAGACAAGGAAAACGTCCTCAGCGTGAACCCCCTGTCCACAGGCACATCCCCCAGAAAAACCGGGGCTCTTTCCCTTTAAAACACCCACTTTTCTCCTGATGCCGGAGTCTGTGTCTTTAAGACAATAATTGCTGAATTGAAATTTGAGACTGTTATCTTAATAACCAATTACTCAAATAACTTTGAAATTGGCTTAAATTGGCTCGTCATGCTACATTTACCTGAATCTTTTTATGGGAAAGTTAGGAACAAGAGAAAAAAAATTCTTGGCGGTCTCATTTGTTTGGTTTCACTGAAGGGTCTTGTTTGCAACAAGCAAGGGGCTCTGGGTCTTCACGGCCCAGACCTCCGCCTCCTAGGATGAGCCCCCTCTGCTGCAGTCTTCTCCAAGGTCTACCCACCCGCTGCCACAGCCCCTTCCTGCCTTCCCTGGGTCTTTCCAAAATAAGGCTCTCCCTGGGTGAGGAAGCAAACAGTGGCGTATGTCGTGCCCATGAAAGAAATTCCCCTCTTCTCTGCAAGAGAGTTCATGGCTTTTTTTTTTCCTTTTGGAAAATAATAGATGAGACTACATAGATCTAATTTTCTCCCTTTCAGCCGCTATGAAAGCTTAAAGGTGAGAGTCGCAATCTTTAAACTAAGGGAATTCACCATTTATTAGTGGTTTGAATGGACAAGGGCAAGTGCCTGGGAGCAGTGTACTCGGGTTTTATATTTAGCTATAAACCCAGTAATAGAATATTACATCTTTTTCTCTAATCTAGTCTTATATCCGGTCATTTTTCTTATAGTCTAAACTTAGGTAATGGGAATTCTTAATGCTCTTCACAACCATGCTCCTTTTTTTTCCCCTGCACTGTTAAAGAAAAAATGTTGCTTCTGCAAACATTTTACTGATTTTGCAAAGACCCAATTCATTTTATTTTAGAAACAAGAGTAGAATGTTGAAGCACTTATGGATCATAAGTTTGGGGACAAAAATAAGCTAGCATAAGGGGATGAGGAAAACGGCACCAACTTTCAGGTTGGCCCCAAGGACCTGCTCAGCCCACAGGATCCACCCCCATCCTCTCTGATACCTGAAGCCCCCAGCACTGGGTGGAAACTTGGAGCCTGGCTAGGGAGGGGGTACTTTTGTTTACAGGTTGCCTTGGAAACGTGTGAAAGTATTTTAAACTTAGCTTCTACTCCCTGACCACAGAGAGGCTGGAATTTTCATAACTGAATCACAACATGGATGGGCCTCTATTTTAAGGCATTGGAACAAAGACAGGAAAAGAACAAAGATGATTTCCAGGTTCCATATTGATCTCCAACTGTAAGAAGACAAATGACTCTTTCCAGACACACCGCTGCTCCCCGGAGAAGGGGTGTTTGGAATGGCGGGATGTACGAGAAGCCGAGAGGCAAGAAGGCGTGGAGGCTCAGAGCTGGGGACTCTCCGTGTGACTCTACACACCCTAGGTGTGCACACCCACGGTGTATATGCACACGCATGGTGTGCACACACTGCAGTGGGCTCCTGGGTGTCGAGCCCCCATGTCCTAGTCTGTAACATAAGATGAAGACCTTTAAACTTGCAGCCCCGTGATGGAGACACATGCTGGGAAGTGGAGGAGGGGTGGCAAGTGGGCAGAGCAGTGACCCCAAAACAGAAGCCCTTTTCCTGAGGGGTCCTAGCCAAGCCCTTGCTGCCTTGTCTCTGGGTTTCTTATCTCTGGAGCCAAGAAAGATTAAGCTTCCCACCCTCCCCCATGTGTTTGGGAGAATGAAATGAGAAGGACAAAATGGAGTTGGAAAATTGTAAAGCACTCTATATGAATATGAAATATTAGTGCTTTCATGATGCAACAAGATTTTCAACCTCATAATTTACCTCCAACTCCGGGAGGAAATCACCTTGTCATAAAAACATCTTGGAATGGTGAACCATTATTCTTCTATACTGGGAGAAAATTCAGAGAGGCTTCCAAAAGAACGAGATTATAAAACTGTAAAAGAATCTAAGTTCAAAAGCCCTTGGAAACTGCTGGACTGAGCCTTAATAATTCAAACAATTCAGCCAAAGTTTTTCTTTCTTATGGAATAAAACTTTTTTTTTTTTTTTGACACACCAGATAACGTGTCATAAAGAGCTTGTGCAGGCTCCAGAAACATGGACCCTGAGCTTCTCCCACTCCTGAGTTCCCTTCTGGACGCCTTGCTAGGTTTCCAGGATGCTGGCGGTCCCCAGGGAGAGCTGCCCAGGCGGGGACCTGTCCCTGGGTTCCCTCACTGCCTTGCTCATGTCTGCATCTTCCCTTCCCTTGCTCCCCTCCCCTCCCCCTCTTCTTCCCTAGCTGACGTCACACTTGTCCCATGACTTCATCCGGAAGAGGCCTTCCTGCTCCCCTGCAACCCATCTCTTCCTGCTCCGAGCCTAGGTGGCAGGCATCAGCTAGAGACTCGTCTCTGGGTGGGCTTGACCACCGCAGGGTCAGGGTCAAGAACTGGGGAGTAACAGTGCTTAGGGGGGTTCCTGAGACTAGAAAAAGTGAGAGATGAAGGGTGTTGGGAAAGCATTTCTGGCCTTTTCTACATTATTCTAATGATTTTGGCAATGCCTTGCTTGCTTAAGATTTGCAAGGGAGCACACTTTTTTTTTTTTTCTGGGAATATTTTAATATAAGAAATAGGTTTCCAATTTTATTTGCAATGCAAAAGGAGAAACTTAATATTCTGTATGCCACGGAGGGGGCTTCCAAAGAATCTGGGCAAATACAGTTTTTAGAATAAATACCTTGTACTTTTTTCTATCTACAGAAGTACTAGGATATTGAAATAAATGCTTGCATGTATTAAAGTGGGCTGCCCAGTTGGCGCTAGTGGTAAAGAACCCACCGGCCAATTCAGGACACATAAGATGTGCAGGTTCAAAGTCTGAGTCAGGGAAGATCCCCTGGAGGAAGGCATGGCAGCCCACTCTAATATTCTTGCCTGGAGAACCCCGTGGACAAAGGACCCTGGCGGGCTACAGTCCATAGGGTTGCAAGCAGTAGGGCACGGATGGAGCAACTCAACAGGCACATTATTAAAGTACAAAACCTTTTGTAGTTTTTGCTCTGGGCTCAGCTGGGGACAGCTGGTTGAGTAGAACGTGGGGCTCCTGACTGGACATCATTAGCTCTGCCCATTTAGTTACAGGTGGAGTTTGGTACAAGAGAAAATTGCCAGTGATGCCACGATGGAAGGCCGGGAAGAGATAAGTAGGCATGTCTGGTTTCCTGGTGTGCAAAGACGGAGCTGGCTCTACCAAGTCACAAGAAGCAGAGGGGGCCTAGGGGTCCCAGGGCCACTGTGGCTCCTGGCAGACTGGGGTCCAGCAGGCTGTGGCGTCAGCTGGCTGACTAGGGTGGCTCCAGCCAAAGGCGAGACTGGGAGGCAGGGGGCCAGGGGGCGTGCTGTGGGTTATGCAGCCATTTTGCAGCTCAGCAACTGTGTGGTCCTTAGACCCCCAGGTGGGTGCCAGCAGTCACAAAACTGAAGTGTCAGAGGAAAAGGGGCAATGATACGATTTCATCTGTGTCCTTCTCACAAATGGGAGCTGTGAAAATAATCAGGATTTTAGACGGATCCCTTGCATTCTTGAAGCTTGCACAGTGTCGCAAGGCATTGTCTCGATGATATTCACTTGGTGTCAGTCACCCTCCTCCACATTATTTTATGGCACCTGGTATTATGCATCACGGCCACACTTGCATACCCTGTTGTTAACTGAAAAAAAGTGCATGCTGGATAAAATGCACAATGTGAGAGTTGTCAGTTAAGTTTTATTCGGGGCAAAATGAGGCAGTAGCCTGGGAAACAGCATAACTCTGAGAAACTGCTCCGAAGAGGCAAGGGGGAAGGTCAGTATGTACATTATTTTAGTGAAGGGGGTGCAGTCGAGAATGCGCTGTAACAGAGGCTGGCCCCTAGTCATGAGGAGCAGATGTCACTGTCAGTGGCCTTAGCGCTTTTCTAGGCATGAGGAGATGCAAGAATTGGGCTCGCAAACTCATCTCCTGAAACTCTCTAACTCCCTGGAGACCTGTTCTGGCAGTTTCTCCCAGAGCACAGGGTGCCTCTTTCCCAATGTCCACCCCCAGCTCTTTTAGGAAGTGTTGCAGATCAGCAGCTGCAGCAACTCTTGATTTGACCTCTGTAGAGGTGGGTGGCAAGTGCCAGCTGGCAGTTGGCACTGTTATGCTGAGGGTTTCCCTGGTGGCTGAAGTGGTAAACAACCTGCCTGCAAGGCAGGAGACACAATTTTGATCCCTAGGTTGGGTAGATTCCCTGGAGAAGGGCCTGGCAACCCACTCCGGTATTCTTTCCTGGAGAATCCCATGGACAGAGGAGCCTGGTGGGCTGCAGTCCATGGGGTCGCAAAGAGCAGCGCATGACTGAAGCAACACAGCACACACACACACACACTGTTTTGCTCTAGTCAAATGATTGTTACAAAGCAAATACACCTGAAGTGTTCTACTGAAATCTAAAACTAGTGATATAAGCGACCACCGTTCAGAATCACACCCTTCAATTTGAAAACCATGAGGAAGGATCCCAGCAGTAATTCTGCTGGGGAACTTGTATGCTCGGCTGCAAAGGTAATAGAGAAGGACATTGAATAAGCTCCTGGCCCCATTTGTCACCATGGCATTGCTGGACCTTGCAGCCGCTGCTAGGAAAGTGTCCAGCGTGTATGCAGAGCAGCTGCTACGGGGCTTTCTGGGTGGACAGACCCACTGAGGGCAGGAGGGTGTGATCTCTGTGCCAACGAAGTGCTCATAGCCTCCTCGGGTCATCAACATCTCCTCACAGCCAGTCAATGCTACCGCAGAGCAGATTTTTAATCCAGTTACTATTTACCTTGCAACCTGCGATCAGTGTAAAAGCATGCTTGGTGACAGGCCTGGAATCACGTGGCACCTGAACACAGGGGATCGCACCTGGTACAGTGCAGACCCTCTTGGTTCACAGAAGGGGCTGGTCAGCCCTGGGCCTCCCATCCAAGGAGTGAGAGTGGTGAGCACCCTCCGGGCGGTGCCCACACGCCTATCCTTTGGGCAGAGAGCAGGCAGGATGCAACTCCTCCCCAGTGAAATGCTCCGGAGGCTGAGCGGGAAGGCTCAGGGAATTCCTGGATGTGGGATGAAGTTAGAACCGCTCTGCTTGAGCTTGGATGTTCCCAAGGGGAGCTTACTCCAGAAACAAGTCTCAGCCAAGTATTCAGTTTTTGAATGCCTGAACTTGGCATTTTGGGGCTGAAATATGATATTTAAAATTCAAGCTCAAATGGTGTTTTTTTTTTTTCCCTTAGATCAAACTATGGCTCAAACTCATTGAACAGTCAGAATTTTTCTTTTTCTTACACTTGGTGATTTCATTACACATTGACATTATGAAATTGATTATCTAGTATTGAGAATTCTCCAAAACTGCATCCAAAGGCTGAAACAGAGCATAATGCTGTTTTGTTTTGTTTTGTTTTACCCCAGAACCAAATACTACCAAACAATGGATTAAGAATCCATTCACTATTATCTCCTAAATTGAAAGATAATTCCACCTTCCAGCTGTTGAGGAAATTCTACATATCAAAGGTAACAGGCAGGGCAGCTCTGGTTTTCAGAGAGAAATTGTTTCATAATTTCTGGGCCAAATGTCCAGTCCCGACAGTCTGATAATTGAAACAATCTATGGACAGAGTTGAGGTTTTCCACCTGGGTAGCCAATCCCAGGGATGGCGGAGCCTAGTGGGCTGCTGTCTATGGGGTCGCCCAGAGTTGGACACGACTGAAGCAACTTAGCAGCAGCAGCAGCCAAAAATCAAGGTAGGAGACAGGCTGCCTTGGGCTCAAGTTCTCCACACTGATATCCCGAGTGTCTTCCTAAGAGGTTATAAACAGTAGTTTCCTCTCACTGATCCAAAACAGTTGTTTTAACTGTTAAATTAAAAGTGGTATGATCGAAGAAACCTATCCGGACGGGGACAGAAGATGGTAAAGCGAAGAAATTGTGGTCCAGCATGTCTTCACCACGAGGTTACGTCTGAGTGGCCAACGGCAGAGCGTCTGCAGATGTCTGAGGTTCTTGAGACATCAGAGATGCAGTGCAAAGGAAATTCTAATAATAATCTTGAAACCAAGTAATAAATTACCCAGCAAGCCCGGGAATGAGTGGGGGGATGTGAAAGGGGGAAATAAGTCATTCCCAGGCCTCGTCTGGGGACAAGAGGGTAGAGAAGTAATTGAGGGTCACAGCAGAAGTGGAGGAATAGGATATCTTTGGAGGAAGACTTAGAATCTGTTTTTCCATCATTTTAGAGAAATATTTGTCTGACGTTTCCCCGAGAAGGGGAGGTTTCTCAGCCCATCCCAGCGGGAAGCAGAGGGCACATTGCAGTTGGGACAAGCAGGGAAATCACAGGGTCCCTGGGGTCCGTGACTATCTGCTGTCCCCAGCTCAGACGAGAAGAGGAGGGACCGGAGCCCGGGCATAGGACGGAGCAGTGGCCGGGGTGCGGAGGGACATGCTGGCGGGAGCTGAGGTCTTTCCCCAAGGGCTCCAGCCACCTCCGGGAGCTGCGGGTGGGAGGTGAGGGGCCACGTGCTGAGCACAGGCACCTCCTGCGAGTTTCCATCGGATCCCCCATCGCCAGAAGCTAGTGCGACACCCAGAGCAGGGAAGCCTGAAGCTGTGTCCAGTTCAGCCCCTGGACAGAGGGCGGAGGACGGGGGCAGAGGTGGGCTGGGGGCGACTGGAGGGTGCCCAAGACAGAAAGTGGCCAACAGGGAGTGAAAATGTGCCGCAATGTGGCCAAGTTAATCAGGAGAGAGGGGTGGCTAGCAACCTGATCAAACCAGTTAGGGAAAAAGAAAGGAACCACAATGGAAAAAACACGCACTAGCGATAAATCCAAGTAAATCTGCTAATGGGCTGAACTCTCCCATGAACTGCAAGACCACCCCTGTGTTTCAGTGTCCCCAGATCAAAGCCCTCACCTTCCCCCAGCTGGTGGGCCCCTCACAGGTGCCCTATGCTCCCCTTTTATGCCTCGTACAGGGCCTGGCACACGGAGGGTTGCAGGGCACAGGGGGATTAATGGCCCCCCTCCTCAGAGCTCTGGTCACAGAGTAGAGCCTTTGGCTGTAACCCCAGAAAAAGTGAGCCTCCTGGGGCTCCAGAATTCTGGCTCTTTTCCTGAGAGAGCCCTCTTCCTCACTGGCGGTTCTACCTGGTCAGGGAGAAAACACAGGGATCCACAGCCTGCTCGTTTGTGAAACTTTCCCAGAATCGACATACTGCATTTCATGCGGAGAAAAACACAAGATCATCTTACTTATAACTAATCCAGCATTTCTCACCACCACCCATCGATTGATTAGGAGAGAAAAAGGTAGCTAAATAACCTGGTGTTATTTAGCCTGGTGTTGAGCTCATTCAGACCTGACGATTTACCGGATCCCTTCAGGCAGTTCTCAGCTTTCTCCTGGAGAGAAGTGCTCAGCTCCCCTCCTACCCAGGGGTTTGCACAGGGGTGTGGTGGGGAAGATTCGGGACCCTGCTCCCCCTGTGTCCCAGGGCACCCTGTCTTCTCCACCTGGGGCCTTCCCATCTGCGGGGTCAGAGTTCTGTGGGTTGCCCTCATTCAACTTTGCTGTGTTTGGAACCAAAACCTGTGCTAGGATCGCTGGCGGGCTGCCTTCTGGGGTCTCAAACAGAGGAGAGAACAAGAACCCCTCTTGTCCTGGGCTCAGTTATCCCCCAAATTCATCTGTTGACCCCTAACCCTCAGTGGGATGGTGCTGGGGGATGGGGCCTTGGGGAGGTGATTAGGTCTCGAGGGTGGAGCCACGCGAGTGGGACCAGTGTCTTTACAAGAAGAGACCCCAGAGAGCTCCCCCACCCCTTCCTCCACGTGGAGACACAGCGGGAAGACAACCCTCTGTGAACTAGAAGGGGAGGCCTCAGCAGATTCAGAATCTGCCAGCACCCTGATCTTAGACTTCCAGAAGCCTGAGAAGAATGTTTCTGTTGTCTACAAGAGTTCCCACATCTGGCATTTTTGTTATAAGAACCCAAACCAACTAAGATGCCTCCTCTGAGGTTCCTGAACTTGTCAATAATTAGGGCTAAGATTGGCCCACCCCTCCTCGTTCCCCAGAGCTGGGGAGCGGGCTTACCTTTCCTCTGCTTTCCCTGAGTTGCAACCCCTCTGGCCGCAGATGGCCTTGCCTTGTGGTGGGCAGATGGGTCACCACTCTCACACTCAAGTGGAGACCCTCAAGCACAGGCTTATCGGCCACAAGGAGGTGGTGGGAAATCAGGCAGATGCCCTCTCCCCACAGTGGTCTTGCTGGCAGAGTTCTTCCTCCAAGGACTTGTTTCTTATTCTGTGCCTGCCCAGATCTGGAAATCTCCCCACTCTGCTTTTTCTGGGTGACAAATCCCAGGGACCCATCAAGAAGTCTGGCCCTCTAGGCAACTCTGGCAAAGACAGAGGAATCACACGTGAGCAATTTTCAGGATGTTGCCCCATTACAGCCAGGTTTGGGAACCCGTTGGTCTCTGCCTCTCTCAACATCACTCTCTGCCCGGCAGCTTCATCCTTTGAAGCGCCTGCTTTTAAAGCAGATTGGCCGAGAGTGGGAACTGGCAAACGCGGGGCTTACATGGGTTAACCTGCGACTCCGTGAGTGCTTGCAGCAGCATCCTCAAGGCTAACGGTGAGTCAAGGGGAAGAAGTTAAAACGTGGCCGGAAGTGCAAGCACAGCCTTGACTCCTCAGACCCTAAGCAAAGGGGTCTCTAAATAAAGGCGGCATGTGTACCTTTGTAGGGACATGGATGTAGGTAGTTAAGAAACTCAAATGATGACATTCCAGGGGTGGGAAAAAAGAATGCTTGCCTCGTGTTAATTTGGAAGCAATGAATACAAGATTTTGCTGTTGTTTAAAACGAGAAAGAGAGGGAAATCGAGGTGAAGGTTTGCAGCGGGAGGAGGGACGCTCTCAGAAATCCTGAGTGGTGGCTGATAATGAGAGACTGCGCGCGCGGCCCTCCCTCATCGTGGGCTTTGATCTGTGCTGCGGCTCCGGGTGTGTTTTCTTTGTAAGCAAAAGGCTTCCACTCCGTGGTCCTCTGCAGCGCCCGCCACTGCATAATTGGCTCTTCGCAGTACCGCCAGCTGCAGAGCCACCAGCCTTCAGTGTCACAGCACCTTGTCAATGACACCGACGCCCACATCTGCAGCAGAGGCACTCCGTGAACTTTAGCCAGGCTGGAGGCATTGCCACTTGTGGTCTCCCACCCCCTCCAAAAACAGCCAGTGATGTTCACTTTCAAACGGGCAAACTCAAAGCACCTGTGTTTAATTTTCATCGGGAGCACCGTTTTCATTTCTGAGCTGCAAAACTTCCGTGCTCCCGGCCCCACTATGTCAAAAATGCACAGTGGCAGATTGGCATACTGGGCTATTAATAATTTGCTGTATGTGTTACAGATGTTGCCTAAATGAATGGTGTTCTATCACTGTTTCTTGACACTGAGGCCCTTGGGGTGGCAGGCTAAGACCCAGATCTGTCTACAACCTGCCTGTTCTGGAGAGAAGGGGGGAAAAAAGTGGCCCCTCTGAGCAGAATCACATTCCAGCTTGCAAAGCCAATTTCTCAGATGTTCGCTCTGTCCTGTTCCTTGTTCTTCCACTCAGACCTCATCTGGCCACGATGAAAAATGATGTGATGCAATTTTTTATTCTGCGCTTGACACTCTTATGGAAGGCAATGTGGTTCATTGATTCCAAACTCCAAAAAGGTCAAGAGATGAGGAACCAAATTTTTGGAAGCAGCCCAGAAAAAGCTTTCAAGCCCGGGAAAACAAAACTGCTAATTATTACCACTTCCGTCGCCATTAAGATTCAGAGGAGCCCTGAACATATGTTTCATGAGCCTGTACTTTTATATTAAAACATTATTGAGCCACCAGGTGAAATGCACATTACGTGAAAACCAGCCGAAATGGACAGTAGGTTTAGATTTTGAGAGCAAACAGCTGTAGGCTCTCTCTAACTTCATTCAAATATGAAACCAGTAGGCTATGCGGCAGTTTCAAGTGTCCTCACGCAAACTTATACGAAAATGATATTAATTTATCTGAGGTGACTTCTGCCAAGAAACGGATATTTCTGTTACTTCTGAAGGGTTGGGAGGGAAAAAAACTGAACTATTATAAAACATGTAACTTGGATAGTTTAGGAATATCTAACAAACAAAAATGTGTCTTTTCAGTTAGGATTAGTCCCAGTCGCCCTGTTTACCCCTTCTGTGGCCACGATGATTTTTGAAATGCTAATAAATTAGATCTCCTTTTCATCCCTGGAGTTTGGAAAATGGTTCTTTCCAAACAAAATACATGTGTGGGCAGCATGACCAAGTAGTTTTATATATATATATATATGCTGCTAAGTCGCTTCAGTCGTGTCCAACTCTGTGCGACCCCAGAGATGGCAGCCTACCAGGTTCTTCTGTCCCTAGGATTCTCCAGGCAAGAACACCGGAGTGGGTTGCCATTTCCTTCTCCAATGCATGAGAGTGAAAAGTGAAAGTGAAGTTGCTCAGTCGTGTCTGACTTCACGACCCCATGGACTGCGGCCCACCAGGCTCCTCCGTCCATGGGATTTTCCAAGCAAGAGTACTGGAGTAGGGTGCCATTGCCTTCTTATATATATATATATATATATATACACACACATATATATACACTTTTAAAAAATGCCACTCAGCAGTGAGCCCTCCATTGAGTAATTCCAGTCTGAGTAAAACCTGGAGCTTGGCGATCCAAATGTAAGCCAAATGGTGCCAGATAAAATTCCAATTTAGACACGGTTCCAATCCACACTCCTCTCAGCCTGTAACCTTCCTAGAACAGAGCAGATTTAATAGCGGCACCAGCAGGGCGCGCATGAATAGCAGCTTTTATTGCTCACTATTTTGGAAATGTCAAGAGGGCTATAGTACAGTTCCGGGTTGCGTCCCGCTATCACTTACACACCTCGCTGGACCCTGGAAGACATTGTTTTCACTGTGCCGTGTTCTAACGCCAAGTGAAGAGGTGTTTTCCCTTCTGATGTGGGACTTGGCCGCCTACTTCCTGGCAGGTCACCCGCACCCGCTTGCTGGGGGTCCTCTTCCTTGGGCGTTACACCTGTGGGTCCCCCAAGGACCCGGCTCCCGAGGGGCTTAGGGTCCAGGTGGAGAGACAAGATTTGTACCTGAAAGAGTGACTGTGGCGATAACTGCAAAATAGGGCTCTGGGGTTAAAGCAGATTTGGAAAAATTCAGGGAGGACATGAGACAGGCTGAAGGCAGAGGATGTGATGGGGAGAAGGCAGGCAGGGCCTCCGAGGGAACTGGGGTCAGTAAGAGCAAGGGCCCCAAGGCAGAAGAAGGTGCGCTCCGTTCAGCACCTCAACGAGGAACTCAGAAGCGGTTTACCAAGGGGATCCTGAGTCATCGACATGCATTCTGTTTATGAGAGTAAGAAGCCATCGTCACTGGAAACATTTGCTTTGGTAGATGCACTGAGCTCAGATTCCCTGGTGGGTCAGATAGCAAAGAATCCACCTGCAAGGCAGGAGACCCCGGGTTCGAGCCCTGGGTTGGGAAGATCCCCTGGAGAATGGAATGGCAACCCACTTCAGTATTCGTGCCTGGAAAAGTCCTTAGACAGAGGAGCCTGGTGGGCTACGGTCCTTGGGGTTGCGAAGAGTCAGACACGATTAAGTAACTGAAACAGTCACGGCTCAGGTTCGCTGTTCATGTTTCAGCTTTGTCCAACTTTCCATGATAAAGGAAGACCCCAGAATCCAGAGATGGGTGCCCACAATACACGCGTGGCTGTTCTGTTTCCCGGAAGGAGCATTTCAGCCCCACCTCTGAGCGGAGGGAGCCCTGAGCTCTCGGAGAGCCCACGGTGGACACGGGAGTCTCCCAGGGGAAGGGTCTGCCCCTCTAGGCCATGCTGCGTCTTCCAGGCAGAGGTCCGTCTTTTACTCTAGACAAATGATTTCAGAGCAGTGTTGGAAATGTTCTTCAGTCAAGGATTTCCGTTCACCCCGCTGCTCATGGGCGACCCACTCGATCATACGCACGGTGAGAATGTTCTTGAGCCTGGGGCTGTGGGCAGGGTGGGCGGGGGGTCCTAACAGCTGGTCTGGGGTCTCTTTGTTCTTCCTGTGAGCTCACTGAGGGCCCAGCCCACCTTCTCCGTTCAGCCTGCCGTGCCGGCCCTCAGCTGCCCGGCATCAGGGCAGTGGGCTCCCTGGAGGAGGAAGCAGGCAGCAGAAGCTGTCCCCGTCAGGCCTGGATGTAAGCAGTCCCCTAGAGGGCATCTCAAATATGAAACCAATCTAAGAGGCCTGCCTCATTTAAGGGAACTTGAGGGCTTTTTCCTCTCACAAAGCCAGCCCAGTTCCTTCTCTCTTTCGTTCAGTGGTGACTTTATCAAATGTTTTAAACCAAATTCAGAACAACTGGCTTCCAGAAATTGCTGGAACATAAAGAAAAGGCTTCATTTGGTGCCATATCCTAAAAAGGGGTCTAAATCTCAGCTTCTGAAGAAGTCTGGCCTCTGGAGGTTCTGGTGGTGGAAAAATTGGCCTTTGTTCAAAATAAATGGTGTAAACATTGCCAGGTTGGATGACTATCTTCTGTGTATTTTGCAATGAGCACAATGAATTAATAGATATCGTGTCTCTAGGATGTGGGTGATTTTCCTAAAATGTACACAGGGGCTGAGGCATGAAAAATGCCCCCAGGGGAGAATGTGATGAGAAAAGTTTCTCAGACAAAGGAAGATACACTCTCTTTTAAATAATAATAATAATGACAAATTTCTACTTTGTACTGGATGCAATACTGTTTTTTTTTTAATTTTTGCCTCAAATATAAGTTATTTTTTCACATTGTGCTGTCTGACTCTTTCTTCCTCCTTCTTAGAAGATACTTTTTCAGTTTGCTTCTAGAATAAAGCAAACTAAAGCTTCCCAGATGGGCAGAGTTTTAATTCCAGAGGTGAACTCTCTGAGTCTGAAACTCGTCTTCCTTAAGTGCTGAGGAGGGTAGAGCTAGTCATGGCTTCTGGTTTTTATTAAAATAAAAAACCAGCTTGCGATCACAGAAGGGAAAGGATTTTGCCCCTAAATATGATTCCTGATGGTATAATTCTGGTTTCTATTCCCCTAGCAGCACTTACTTGTTAATATGCCAGATATCAAGAAGCAGAGATCCCTGAAAACATGTTTATTAATGCATTAAACTCAGTGTCAGAACCCAGGGTCAACTTGGCTGGTCAGCTGGGCCCAGGTTGCTACGTGAGGCCACGGGCCATGGGCTGGGTGCCCCCGGGAACAGAAGCATCAAGGGCTTTGTCTAATAACCACCGTCTGAAGGCATGTAAAATGCCTGTTTAAGACCCACAGGGAAGCGCTAACTCATGGCATCCTGTGACCTTACTGGTTAAGCTGAGTCCCCCGGTGTGGGAATCACACAGGGCCCGGGCACCAGGCTGGTGGGAGGCCCGCATTCCTTGCGTCAGGTCACACCCGTGGATGAAGACACGCCCTGGGGTCAGTGGTCAGAACAGCCGTCTGAACAGCCAGGAACCACCCCCAGATGAGGCCTGGGCTTTGGAGGCTTGGCATCGGAGGAAGCTCCCCGGCATCTTTGTCTCCTGACTGAAACGGAAAAGCCCACTTTCAAATAAAAACGCAAAACAAAATGAAACCCCCAATCCCTCTACTTCATGGGCTTCCCAGGGGGCTCAGTGGCAAAGAACCCACCCGACAGTGCAAGAGACGTGGGCTTGATCCCAGGGTTGGGAAGATTCCTGGAGGGGGAATGGCAGCCACTCCAGTGTTCATACCTGGGAAATCCCATGGACGGAGGAGCCTGCAGTCCATGGGGTCGCAGAGTCAGATGCGACTGAGCACACGTGCGTTTCTTTACTTCAGAGAGCCAGTGCCTGCTGTTTTCTGCTTGTCTCAAGAACCTAAGGATTGGACAGGGAAGGGGACAGCTTCGGGAGAGGGGCAGGGTTAGGTAACTTGCCCACAGCTACTCAGCTGGCTGAGGGGTACCCAGCTGGCAGCAGCCTTCTCTCTCACCCGCCCAGAGGGCCCCCACCCCCCAGTCTCCCTCCTGTCCCATCCAGGTCTCCAGGCTTACACATATCTAAGCAACTGAAAAACATGGTTTCTATCCCTCTGAGCAGGGCCTGTTCCAGCTCAGTTCTGGGGTCCCCTCCATCACCAGATGCTAAAGACAGTGGGACTCCAGGTTTCTCTTAGAGGCCACTGGAGCTCACTCTTAGAAAGTGAAGAGGAACTAAAGAGCCTCTTGATGACAGTGAAAGCTGAGTGCCGAAGAATTGATGCTTTTGAACTGTGGTGTTGGAGAAGACTCTTGAGAGTCCTTTGGACTGCAAGGAGATCCAACCAGTCCATCCTAAAGGAGAGCAGTCCTGGGTACTTGTTGGAAGGACTGAGGTTGAAGCTGAAACTCCGATACTTTGGCCACCTGATGAGAGGAGCTGACTCATTTGAAAAGATCCTGATTCTGAGAAAGAGTGAAGGCAGGAGAAGAAGGAGATAACAGGATGAGATGGCTGGATGGCATCACCAACTCTATGAACATGAGTTTGACTAAACTCCGGGAGTTGGTGATAGACAGGGAGGCCTGGCGTGCTGCGGTTCATGGGGTCACAGAGTGCTGCGGTTCAGTTCATGACTGAACTGAACTGAACTGCTGGGGTCCGCTCTGCTGGGTCCTATGAATTGCTGAGGTCCAGGTTTCTCACTGGTCTGGAGCAAGCCAGTGATCAAACTTCTAAGATGGTCTGAGCACGGACTCCCTCCAGGCAGTCTGAAGCAGGTCTTGGCACGGGCTGTGCCCTGAGCTGCTGCCAGCTGGCGCCACCAGCCCTGGGAATCCCGGAGACCCAGTGCCGGCCTGGATAGAGGCTGGGGCACAGCCTCCCTCAAACATCTGCAGCCTCCATCGTGCCTTTCACATGGATCAACGCAGAGAAATGCACAGAGAACCACCAATGACTAAAGGTGATCTGGACCTTTCCCTTCAGGTCTGCAGCTGAAATGAATAATGGAATTTTTTTTCCATTATACTGGATGCTTTAGACATTTGAAGTTTTATGAAATCTCGCCGTCCTGTCTTAAAAATTTCCATCTCTATAAGCAAGCAGGCCTAAGCTCTTGAAACAATTGTAAAGGAGTCCTGAGGTCAAAGGAACGTAAAATACAAAGGCCACACATATGTAAACTGTCCCTGGACCAGGTCTTCCCACTCGGCTCTTTCAACACATACTTACTCAGCGAGCAGAGGACCTGCGGGAGGGACCCCATCCAAGTGCTCACTTTGAGAGCAGACCGCCAACCTCATCTACCTGCATGAACCTCCACCTCCTTTTAAGATGGAGAAGGGACCCGAAGACCATTTCTCCATCACAGCCTCTGGAAAGAGCAGGCGTCCCAGGCCAATAAAACTTCACGCAGCTGAGCCTGGTCTCAGGCTGTGCGAGCTGGTGTGGGGCCAGCTCGGCTGCTTTTACACCTGGTTTAAGGGACCATATGGCTGGTGCTTAGCATAGAATGTTCTGGATGCTTATGTGGAAGGAGCTCTGAGGTCTCAGAAACCTGGGAATCTACTTGCAAAGCCCGCTAGGGAATGATTGATTTATTTTCTCCTCTCCTAATCCATTCCGTTGCCAAATAGCTAAAAATGTAATTTTGGTAAAGGATAGTAACTTTCTTTCCTCGGTTTCGATTTGGTAGACATAAAATACTGAAGGGCTTCCCAGTGGCACAGGGGTAAATGAATTTGCCTGCCAGAGTGGGAGCCCCAAGAGGCGTGGGTTCAATCCCTGGGTTCGTAACATCCCCTGGAGAAGGGAATGGCTGCCTACTCCAGTAGTCTTGCCTGGGTAATCCTGTGGACAGAGGAGCCTGGTGGGCTACAGTCCATGGGATCACAAAGAAGCAGACACGACTGATTTTACCCACCTCGGACCCTTACCCAGACAAAGAATACAGGGACTGTAGATCAGGGAAACAGCACTGGGATGAAGCTTCTCTGGAAAGAGCGGTCACTGCCACTCTGAGGGTCCTCTCCCCTTTGCTCCGTGGAGAGCCCCTGGCTGGGGGCAGGGTGGCTGGACAGCTGCTGCTCTCCTGCCCACCATCCCACTCTCCACAGTCAGCCCCTGGGGATCTTGGCACCAGAGGCAGAATCCTTGCAACGAGGGAAGGGATTTTGGCCTGGGGTCCAGGAGTCTGTTGCCTAGAGCTCTGGACAGGTGGGCAGTAGGAGCCAGTCTTTGCAAGCCCATGCACTGCAGCATGCCAGGCTTCTCTGTCCCTCACCATCTCCTGCAGTTTGCCCAAGTTCGTGTCCATTGAGTCGGTGATGCCATGCAACCTTCCCATCCTCTGTCACTCCCTTCTTCTGCCTTCAGTCTTACCCAGCATCACCTCAGGGCTTATGACATCTTAGTTCCCTGACTAGGTATTGAACCCTCGCCCTCTGGAGTAGAAGTGCCGAATCTTAACCACTGGAACGTGAAGGTGAAAGCTGCTCAGTCATGTCTGACTCTTCGAAACCCCATGGATTGTAGCCCACCAGGCTCCTCTGTCCAGGGGATTCTCCAGCCCAGAATACTAGAATGGGCAGATCCCCTTGTCCAGGGGATCTTCCCAACCCAGCGATCGAACCCAGGTCTCCTACACTGCTGGCGAATTCGTTACCAGCTTGACTATCAGGAAGGCCCTTTAACCAGTGGACCATCAAGGAAGTCTGGCACATTCTATAGATAGATAGCAAATATAGAACTCACAGGTTCACCCAGGGAAGGACTCATGAATTGTTTCCGATATTCAGTTTTTATAAATAAAGCTTCTATGAACACTTACGTCCAGAGTTTAGGGTGGACAGATATCCTCATTTCTCTGTGATACATGGTCAGCACCGTGATTGCTGGTCATATAACTAGATGCCTAAATTTTGAAGAAACTGCCAAACTATTTTCTGGAGAGCTTGTCTCCTTTGCATTTCCGGCAGAAGTGCATTAAAAATCCTTGACAGGATCTGGAATTGTCAGAATTTTTAATTTTAGTTGTTCTAAGATGTGTAGTAATGTCTCACTGTGGTTCTCGTATGCATTTCCCTAACACATGAAGGAGTTGCAAGTATTTTAATCTGCCCACTTGCCATCACCAACACGATGGACATGAGTTTGAGTAGGCTCCAGGCGTTGGTGATGGACCGAGAGGCCTGGAGTGCTGCAGTCCCTGGGGTGACAGAGTCAGACAGGACAGAGCGACTGAACTGACTTGCCATCTATGTATCCTCTTTGCTGAAGGATCTGTCTTTTGTCCATTTCTACTTGAATTATTGCTACTTTTATGTTGAAGGTTTTTTTAAGTCTTTATTGAATTTGTTACAATATTGCTTCTGTTGTATTTTTTTGTTTTTGTTTTTTCGGTGTTTTGGCCACAAGGCATGTGGAATCTTAGCTCCCTGACCAGGGATCAAATCTGCACCCCTTGCATAGGAAGACCAAGTGTTAACCACTGGGCCACCAGGGAAGTGCCTTACTTTCAAATTTTGAGAATTCCTTGGGAGTCCCTTGTCAGTATGTGTTTTGTAAATATATCCAATATATCCTCCCAGTCTGTATCTTGATGTTTCATCCTCTTATCAAGGTCTTTTGTGGAGTCAAAGTTTTAAGTTTAGATAAAGCCTAATTTATAAAAAAAATTTCATTTGTGGATCATGGTTTATGGTAATATCTAAACAACTCTTTTGCTGGCTTTTTTTTTTTTTTGGCTAGAGAAAACAAGATTTTCTTAGGTTTTAAAAATGGTCCCAGCTGTTGTTTGGGGGCTGCAAGCCTTTTTAGTGCCTCATTAGGAGGACCTGGTTTCTTGGCCAATTGTGTTTCTTTTGCTTCCATCTAGAGTCATATGATTATTTTATATATAATGTCTGTGTTTTTCAGCTGTACTTAGCGGGGGTGAGGGCGTTAGGAAGATGTCTGTCTGTTCCATTTTGTCTGGAACCAGAGTTGGTTCATAGCATTTTGATTCTGCTGTTTCATCCGCATATCCTTTATTTTGGCAATACTTTAAAAAAATGGTTCATGTTCTTGGCCATGCCATACGACATGTGGGATCTTAGTTCCCCAACCAGGGATTAAACCCATGTCCCTTGCATTGGAAGCCCAGAGTCTCAGCCACTCGATTGTCCAGGAAGTCTCAATATTCCGGAAATACTTTGATAACATTTTAAGAATGTTAATATTTGAAGCAGAATTATATCAATACTGAGTTTTTGTGGAGAAAGTATTTTCCGGAGCAAATCCGATTAAATTCATTTAAAATTAAAGTAGAAACACTTGAAGCAATAAGCTTCTATATAGCAAGTTGGTCAAGGAAGTATTTGAGCAAAATTATTTTCATCAGTTCTCTCCCAAGCACATTTTGCAGTCAAGCTTTGACTCACAGACCAGTTTTCTTTTGACAATATATTCTTAAAATTAATTGTAGTGTTTGCTAGTGTATGCTTTTTATTGCAATCTCCATGACTTCCGATTCTGATACTTTCTAGACCATTTTTACAGATGCGGCTCTGCTGAGAAATTTTGGTTCTTTGGCGATTTGACCATGTGCATTTTAGCCACTGCGACTTTTATTTCGTGCTTATTTGTTTCCGCCGTAAGACTCATTGCAAATAGAATGAAGTGTCGGCCTCTCATCTTTATTCGTCAGTTGATTCTTGAGGAAAAAATATTTGCCCCAGGTAGGGGGGACCTAGGTCTGAGTGTGGAGCCAGCTGTGAGGGTGAGTGGCCGCCTGGGTGAGGAGGAAGGAGTAGGGAGGGTGCCGACCTCTAAGTCGGCGGGGCAGGGGCCCGGGGCGGTGGTGGCGGAGCAGGAGCCAGGGAGGACGTGGGCCTTTCTCCGAGCAGCGCCTCGCGCGCTGGCAGGAAGCTGGTGCCTTTGGCCACATGGGGAAACCCACACTTGCAGGGTCGCTTTCTCCAGCCCTAGCCTCCTCTCCCACAGCGACTTCAGCGAGGCGCTCACATGCCTCACTTCGCAGAGGCCCGTCCCTTCCTGCACCCTGGCACTGTCCTGCGGCCTGTGACTCCAGGGTGTCGCTTCAAGTCCTTATTATCCATATCTTCCCTGGTGGCTCACATAGTAAATTGTCTGCCCGCGATGCGGGAGACCTGGGTGCCATCCCTGGGTGGGGAAGATCCCCTGGAGAAGGAATGGCGACCCGCTCCAGCATTCTCGCCTGGAGAATCCCATGGACAGAGGAGCCTGGTGGGCTACAGTCCATGGGGTTGTACGGAGTCAGACATGACTGAGCGACTTCACTTTCACTTTCATGCCTTCACGCGGGAGGCAGGTCAGCTCTTACGGCGGCCTCAGAAGCTTCTGGAACAGAGTTGGGGACTTCTCTGCACTTGGGGAACCTTTCACTCTAGTCAGAGGAGGTGTCTCTGTCCACGAGCAATGTTGCCCGCGGACGTTTCCCTGGCAGAGCCGCTGTGATGGTCAGCAGGGCTGCCCAGCGGGTCATCAGAGGGGGGCTCCTCTGCCACATGCTCGCTGGGCAGAAGCCCCCTCCAGGGTGACTCGCGCCAAGGAAGAGGTGGTGCCCTGCAGAACGAGGAGGCAGCCAACAGCGCGCAAGCTTCCCGCGGGCCACTGGCGCTGAGCCGTGATCGGACCATCCCTGCCAGGCTGGCCAGAAGAGGCAGGCGGTTTCAAAGGCCAGAGCTCCCTTGAAGAAGCGCTCTTGCTCGCTCGTGTGTTTTCTCCTTGCACAGTGGATGAGCTGCCTGAGGCAGAAGGAGGCAAGGCCAGGTCTGAAGAGACAGACCCAGCGAACTCTCCTCAAGGTGCCTCTGTGAGCCGAGTCATGGCGGTAGCAGCCGGGGTTCCTCAACTCCAGGAACGAGGGAAGCTTGCTGCGGGTGAACTTTTGGGGCCCGCCCAGCAATGCATGGCTCTCCTGCCCTTTGGTGGAAAAGAAAACGGAGGCCACGCCCTGGGCTCCTCTGATGAGGTGGGAGAAGCAGGGTTAGGGTCTCAGTGTCGGCAGAGAGCCAGGGACCATTTCTGGGATGGTCTGCCTCCCAGCGTGGGGCGGTCTAGAGTGGAGACAGAAGCCGTGCGGGGACGGGAAGCCCTGGGCTCAGCCCCCGGTGCTAAATCGCGCAGTTGAGTGCCTCACTATTTCTTTCACCTCCACTTCCTTATCTGAGAAATGGGAATAATAACCCCTGCCTTCCTTCCCCAATGAGAAAATATGGGCAGCTGTAAAAATATAAAACCGTCGTATTTGCATTCGCCAATTCCTTAAGGAAATGGGGCCAGAGTTGAGGGGCAGGCCAGACCCTCTTCCACAGAGAACTTTACAATCCAGTCCTAAGACCATAATGTGTCTCAAACATTATGAATTTAGGAAATGCCTTTTCAATCTGGTGGAGAGAATAAGAAGGCTCCGGTGATGGTAAAAGCTGAGCCACAGCCGCAGAGCCGGCGACAGCTTTCGGCTGGAAAACAAGCCACCTGAGCGCTTCCCACTGAGAGCCTGACGTGGAAACCGCCAGCGCAGGAGAGATGATAAATGCCTCTGGGGTTTCACAGCCCAGGGGAGTCGGCCTTGCTAGGGCTCATAAAAGCCTCCTTAACCTGGAGAAGGAAGCCTGGGCTCATGTGTGTTTCCCACAAGGGCCCTCTGGCTCCACGCCCCCCACTCACTGGTGTGAACTCACGACCACACCAGAAACTTTCCCAGGAAAAGAAACGCAGGGGCCTCTGTGACTGGCGGTCCTGCAGTACGACCCTCGTCCACCGGGCATCCTGGTGGAGCCAGAGCCCTGCCGGCCAGCAGCGCAGGCCTGGGAGAGAGACAGGACCCCACCAGTCCCAGGCTCAGAAGAGGAGGCTGCAGGTGCGCCCAGGCCCCAGGCCATCAGGCCAGTGGCTCTCGTCAGCACATGCGGTGTGGCCCCCGTGTGAGCAACGCGACCAGGTGCCCCACGGCTCTGAGCTGAGCTTCTGAGAGTGCCCGGAAAAGAGCTCTTCCCCGGGAAGGGAAGGTGTTGGTCCGGGTCCCCTCTTGCCCTGGCAGCGTCCTCGTTAGCTTGGGACTTACTGAAGCTGTGCTCTTAACCTTTTCCCCTACCACTCCATTTAAATTAAGAAGACCAGCTTGCTGCCAGACTCTACGGAAACGTTCTGGGCCACGTTTAATAACAGGAAGATCAACTTTGACCCTGATGACTTCATGAGTGGTTCTTACAAACACGCTTCCAGGGTCCAGATATGGCCTTCTTCCTGCTGTGAATGTTTATTAGCAACCTGCCAGGGAGTTGGACATCGTGTCTCAGGGAGCGGCTGGGATGTCTTGGCGTCTGTCCCCGTGCCAGCCCAGAAACGCCTCTGGGTGAGGGGCTGGGGATGATGGCACCAAGCTACCTCGGGTCTGCAGTGCCCGCCTCCCTCCCAAGCT
>SJYF01001869.1:93993-118191 GCA_006410515.1 Procapra przewalskii | reverse complement strand
GTAAACTGTAAATCGAAAGCATACAACATATGAATGAAGAGAAAATGCTCTTTGGCTGTAAGAAGAGACATCTGTTGGGCTCCATATAATTCAAAACTGGAACCAAGTTGGAGAGAAGGATGGTTGGGGCCCCTCGGGAAAATGCCCCCGGCTTTTCAGGTTAACCTTCAGAAGCCTCGGGAAGAAATTTACAGGATCAGTTGAGACTGGGGGAAGTAAAACCCTCTGCCTGGCAGAGGCGATGGGGTTTGAGAGTGTCCACGTTGCAGCCCAGGAATGAGCAAGGAGAGTCTGCTTTCTTAGAAGCCTGTCTTTTCTACTCAATTATTCTCTCTCCTTGATTGGATTTCTCATGGTCCCTTTCTCCGAGTGCTTTCGGGAGAAACAGACCTTAGGTGTTGTGAGATGGCTCTGGACCACACCTCCTCTTGACTGATTCAGAATCAAGGCCACACCCCAGGGTGCAGGCATGACCCTTAGACACATTATTTATTTTTTTAGAGGAAGAAACTGCTGGAAGACTAGTTGATTTACAAATAACCTCCCAGCTCATCTGTGAAGGAGCCTCAGCCCACACTCAGGTCCCAGACCTGAGAAACTAGAACCTCAGAGAGCAGCCCTCAAGGAAAATGTTCTCAGTCCATGCAGGGTGAGCCTCCTTGTAAGGAGAGGTCCCCCCTCCCTCTGAAGGAAGAGGACTCTTTTACACTTAAAGCTGATTTTGGAGAGTCAAAAACCGAGTTGTTCAGTCACTATTCTATCCGACTCTTGGTGATCCCATGGACCACAGATGACAGGCTCCTCTGTCCTCCACTATCTCCTGGAGTTCGCTCAGCTTCATGTCCATGGAGTTGGTGATGCCATCCAACCATCTCACCCTCTGTTGTCCCCTTCTCCTCTTACCCTCAGTCTTTCTCAGCATCAGGGTCTTTTCCAGTGAGTTAGCTTATTGCATCAAGTGGCCAGAGTCCTGGAGTTTCTGCTTCAGCATCAGTCCTTCCAATGAACATTCAGGATTAATTTCCTTTAGGACTGACTGGTTTGATCTCCTTGCTGTCCAAGGGACTCTCAAGACTCTTCTCCAGCACCATGATTTGAAAGCATCAAATTCAAAAGCCTAGACTTTGTCCTTACTGGGTTTTAAGGCAGTTCTGCAAAAGAGCTTTGGCTTGGTGGAAATAGCTATGGTGTTCTCATAACAACAAAACAAAACAAAACCACACAAGCACACAGATGGGTTCATCTTCTTCTCTCTTGGAGTTTTGCAGGAAAATATCTCCTTGTGGAAAGGAAGCTATAAGAGGCTGGCCTCCATCCCCTGCCTCCTCTCTTCCATCAAACATCCCACACCTATTCACTGGTGAGTCAGAAGTCAGTATTTCTGGTGCATTTCTGACTTTTCATTTTGTCATATCAGGGTGACTGTGGAGGGTAGAACATAAATACATGGACAAAGAAATGTATAAAACATAAATATATGAAATATATACACACTGATGTTTCATACATGAAATTTACATTGTTTTCATAATTATAATTTTAGCATATGTGAAATTTGAGACTGACAATATTTTGAATATCTTTCAGCATCATGATGTAATTCTTTGTATTTCATCTGTGCCTTCATATCATTCGACGCCCAGGAAGACTTTCTCCCATGCCCAGATCTAGGGTCCCTGATATTCCTGCCTTCATCCCGTTGGGAACTGACCTTTCTCCTTGGTTTCAACAAGGGTCAGCTGCTCAAGCCTCAGAAATCTCTCCTCCCCCAGGTCCAGGCTCTGCCCTCCGGTCCTCAGGCAGGCGGTTCCAGCTGGGGGTCCTGCGGGTGCCCCACACTCTGTGTCCCAAACTGAACGTGCGTTTCCCAAGCTGCATCCTTGCCTCCCCCACCACTGGTCGCCCAAATCAGGAACTCGGGAGACAGAGCAGCCTCGATATTTTTTCTCTCCACTCCCTGTATATTATTAGCACGCACACCCACAGGGGTGGTACTCCACAGACAGGCAGCTTATCCAGAGCTGCTGCCTCGTCTTCCTTGGTCACTGCCCCGTGGTTGATGGAACAGCTGTGTACCCATCCTCCAGGTGGATGTCTAAGAGGCATCCTTGAGCTCCATCCTTCTCCACAGGCCAGCAACTCCCTGATTTATTGATATAACATCTTCTTGAACAAGAACTCTTCTAATTACACCTTCAGAGTTCTCTCTGCACCCACACTTTCCCTTTACGTTCAACCTTCACGCCACTGCCGGGGATCCAGCTAATATAAAGTTCTTTGAAACCTTCAAGTGACACCTTATCACCTACAAGGAAACTCAACCGGCTCCTCAGTGGCACCCATTATCTTCCCTAAATCCTCTGCTTCTTCATCTTCGTCTCTTGCCACACGCTGCCTTCAGTGATGTCGGCCGCTCCATGTGCTTTGAACAAACCATGCCAACTTCTTTGCAGGCTCTTAGGCTAGATGTATCTTTAATACACGCCCATCCAGCTGGTGAGCTCCTAGCCACCACTTACAACAGCTACAATGCCACCCTGCTGCCCACCTCTCCTCTCTGTGCCCTGCATGTCCCTGGGCACATCTCAGTCATTGCTCCTGCTACATGGAATCAAACCTCAGCTCCTTCATATCCCTGTCTTCCTACAGGGCACTTTAGGAAGTGAGCGCTTTAGGGCACTCTCTTCATTGTTTTCCTATCTCATGGCCCTGATCAGTGCTTGCTGTAAAGTAAACATCAGTAAATACTCATCGAATGAATGAATACATGAATACAGAGTATTTTCCAGGCATGGCTCAAGCCAGCTGCCTTACTGTCGTGAGCAACAAACCCACACAGAGCTGGTCTCTGCTTGCATTTTCGGCTCATCTCTCGTGACCCTCCCAAATCTATCCTTGTTGCCAGCAGCTGAATGGCCCTTCCCTCCTATATTTTCCCCCTCAGTAACCTCATCCCCAGCCTTGGCTTGGATTTCTACCTATTCTTGGATGAGTCTCAAAGGTACATCTCTAGCCAGACTTCTCCTCCGAGCTCCACATCTGTTTAGCCAGCTGCCAGCGTGGGGCTCTCACTGGTACCTACAAGTCAATGCGCCTCACCCCTGAACTGTCCTCCTCCAGGCTCCTTCCTCAGTAAATGGTGCCACCATCTGTTCCTGGGAACAAGGAGAAACAGGAGTCATTCTGAGCCCCTTTCTCTAAACCCCTCCTCACTCATCTCCGATCATCACCAACTGCAAGAATTTGCCTCTTGTTTATTCCTCCAACAGATATTGATCAGACACCAGTGATGTGCTGGGCTCTCTTTTGGGCCTTGGGAATTCAATGTGGAACAAGACAAGCAGGACCCTGATAGCCTGGAATTGACATGAAGGAGAAAACTGTCAATAAATAAGTACACAACCCAGTGGTAATAAATGCTATCAATACAGTGAATATGACAGTGCTGGAGGGGACGGGCGGATTGGGAAGAGGCATTCACTGCCCACCCAACATCCACTTTCCCCTTATAAAAAATCTGATTGCATCTGAGGCAACTGTGTGCCTAGCTTAAAAAAAAAAAAGCAGTAGCAAAATAAAAGATAACTTCAGATCCAGCCTCCTCACCATGAGGATGCTCATATGATATGTCTGGTCAGAGACCTCAGAGTCAGCGAGTCAGGGGTGTCTGAGACATGCCTGCTTTCCAGATAGAGGCGGTGTCCCATTCATTCCTTGACTTCCGTCTTCTTCTCTGGAGAGGGAACAAGAAGTTTAAATTGGGGCAGCCTCAGTTGAAGGGAGAGGTGACCCAGACACGTGCCTTGTGAGGTTCTGGAGCTACTGCTCCAGGCGTGGGCTGGTGGTCTCCAGTGGTCTTGCTTTGTGGAGGCGAGCACCGCATCCCCATCTGGATGAGCCTCTGTGAAGAGTCTGTGTTATCTGGGGCTGGTGCGATCTCAGGAGGATAGGATGAGCATAAAACCCATCCCCCTCTCTCTTTGTCCACAGCACCGTAACCAATGACCGGGGCCCTCCCGCTTTGATGAACCAGTTTCCGTGCTGACCTCCTGTGATCCCGCCACCATGCCACAGTCAGAAGGATGGCTCCACATTCAAGGTGGCTTGACAGGTGCTTTCGGTAGCTGTCGGCACAAACCAGCACTGCCTCACCTGGTCTCTGAGCCCTCCTGCCTACCCGACTCCATGATCTGCTCCCAGCCTCCCTGCCTCTTCCCAGCTCTCATCCTTGCCTTGCTGCCTAACCTGGCTTCTTCCCTCTCAGCTAAGGCAAGCCCATTTCAGAAACAGTAGACACTGCCTGTCTCATGCATGGCGATCCCAGAACCTTGCTTGACTCCCGGCACCCAGGATATTTGTGGTACAAAAGCAGGAACAAGTGAGTGGATGAAGGATGTGGCCCTTCTCCTGAGGCTGCCCCTGCTACCTCTCATTTCTTTCTCCTCCTGGCACCTACAACTAAGCTTTTAAGACTTAGAGAATCAGTCAATGGTATTTCGACGTTAAGATAATGTCAGCATATGATCAGGGCAGGCTGCAACAGAGGAAGCCCTGAGAGCCACCCACCACCAATACCGTCTTTGCTTTGAGTCCATTCTCTCTGGGAAGAATTAGGTCTTTCAGCTTTTGTGTTTCTACAGTTTCTGGCCCATATGTGTATTTGCAGAACAAACATTCACCAAGAGATGTTTACAGAAACACACTGTCCCTCCATCTACTGGACTGGGAATCTAAAGGACGAAATAAATCATAGTTCATTGACTTTGTCCCCCATCAGTATTTCCAGCACATCAAATGTGTTTTAAAATCATGGGAATCAACCAATTTTATCAAAAAGAAGACTGTAGCTTGGAAATGCCGTGTCCTCCCAGTTAGGGAAAGCAAGGGGCCGCCTCAAGCTGGGAAGCACCCAAGGTCAGCCATCATCTCTGACCTTGATGCCCCAACATTCCAGTTTCCCTGGAGAGAGGTATTTTTCAGAAGCACTATGACGAACGCCTGGAAGTTTTAGTTTTTCACAGAAAAGTTTCTATTTTCTTCATACGTCCCTGGAAGATAATGAATGTTGTCATCTCTGTGACTTCCACCCTTTCTCATTATAGAAAGAATTAAATTACTGCTTTATCTGAAAACATACTCCCCACACCGCACCCCATGGTATCAATTCTCCAATTAGCCACCATCCTTTGAAAGTAGTCCTGGCCTGGCTGGGTGAGTGGGGCAGGGATGGTTGTGAGGTCCAGAGCCCGTGGCTTCCCTGTCTGTCCCCGTGGCGAGCGCGTCTCTGCCTCCACGGAGGCGCAGCAGCTCTGCGGGCGGCGGGGCGGCGAGCAGGCCGCCCTGGGCCTGCGGGCGCCACCGCGCGCCCCGCGGCCCGGCTGCCGGGGCCAGTGTGAGCCGCTCACTCCTGTTTCCCAATGAGTTCTGACTAAACGCCATCAACCGGATGACAGGGTCTAACAAATATCAGCACTCTGCCAGGTTCAATAAACACCTTCTTCAGGGTAATGGCCCTTAATGAGGACACCAGCCATCAGTTAGGTTGGGAACACACTGTAATTATGACTGGGCGAAGCCGTCTGGAAAGAGCCCTGCGCCAACGAGGGTTGGAGCCAGGTGGGGGAGGGGAGCTCATCAAAAAAATCACCTTCGCTCTCAACTTTGTGCTGGTGGGAGGGAAAAACAAAAACAAAAAAACCCACAACTCAAGTTTTAGAGACTGTTTCCCAAACAATGTCAACAATTTATTGACGGATCTAGGGGTTAAATAGTCACTCATGTAATCCCTGCCAAGTTCATGTATGTATAATTAAGTCAACGAGGGCCTCGGAAACTTGCTTGATGGAGCACTTGGCTAAATTGGATCTATTACATGGAGCGGAGAACACCTTCCATCAAAATAATCCTTTAGGGTCTGCCATGGATGTCATGGACGTTTCCATCATAGCAGCTGAGACAGCCTTTGCCCCCAAGGAGCTCAGAATATTATGGCTGTGTTTGTGGATAGCTCATCTCCCCAATTATGAGACCGCCAGTATTGGACACCACCTTCAAGGTGCAGAAAAAGCATCTGTCGGAGCTCGGAGGAGGGCAGGGTCGCTTTTGGATGGGAGGGGCAGGAGCAGTTCCCAAGAGGAGGTTATGATTCATTTCATTTATTCGTTTAAGGCTAATTTGTTGAGTGCTTCGCCTATTCCTGCTAGCCCTGGAGATTCAGAGGTGAGTGAGACAGGGCCCTGTCCAACAGTGACAAACGTGGGCTGCGGGGAGAATTAATAGACAGCTCCTGGAGGACGCGGGCGTTCTGACAGGTGAGAGCGGGGGCAGGGGAGCGGCATCCTAGACTGACTCAGGCCGCGACTGGGGAGAACAGCTGAGGAGGCTGTCAGTCCTGGACACAAAAGCAGAAGGGCGCTTTCATTGAGCACCTACTGTGTGCCACGCTCTGCTGCAAACTTGGCAGATTCGGACCTGCTGTGCTCGCAGTCGCCCGCTCAGGAAGGGGCTCTTCTCAGGCACAAAGGGGAGCATACGGGACTTGATTCACCCAATTTCTCATAGCTACTAGGCGTGAAAGTCACGTCCGAGTCTGCACCCCATGGGCTGCAGCCCGCCAGGCTCTGTCCATGGGATTCTCCAGGCAAGAATATTGCAGAGGGTTGCCATGCCCTGCTCCAGGGGAACCTTCCTGACCCAGGGCTGAGACCCACATCTCCCGCGTTATAGGCAGACTGTTTACGGTCTGAGCCGCCATGGAAGCCCCACTAAGGAGAAGGGGGTAAAATTCATTCTTTGGTCTTTCTTTTGCCTTCGCATGTCTCCTGGAATACAGAGTATATAGAACGAACAAGAGCTACGAAGCAAGAAGGAAGGCTGGGTGGTGGAGGGCTTGGATGCTGCTGAGGAAATTATTCTTTGCAATTCTGAACTAAAGTCCAGTCAGATGAGTGACATGTGGGGTAGAAAGATTAATCCGGCAAAAAGTAGCAGCAATCGTTTTGGGGAGGGGCATTGGGAATACAGTGGGGTTCGGGAGGCGGGGATGGTTGAGATGATGGGTGGGGAGGGTTAACAGGGGTCCCAGACTGCAGTTGGCTGGGAAACAGGATGTGGGGTCATGGACACGGGAATACATGAAGGACCACTCAGAGGACATTACACCTGGGATCGTGCTTTTATCCACGGTTGAGTCAAGAAAGGCCCCTCAGGTCAGGGGTGAAACGGCCCCCCAGGGAGGAGCACCCTCCTCCCCCACTGGACTTCAAGCGGGCTGTTTGTCTTTTCTGTTGTGAGCTTTGACAGGCAGCTGAAAAGGAAAGTGAGGAAATCAAGTCTGTGGCTTTCGCAATCGCCAGGATCAAATCCATTTGAGAAGGGGAGAGCTGGCAGCTCATGCCGTTGCTGCGCTTCTCCAGTTACAAAGCCAACACAGCAGTGGGCGCGCCCAGGGCTCTGCAAGTTTCCCATCCAAGAGGATCTTTCTAAATCTTAACACTAAGCTGGGCAGAGAGTGCCCCTCTGACACTAGATGTGGGTCTGTGGAAGCTTCAGGTGGGGCTACCCCTAGCTGAGAGGCAGGACCCGGCATCCTCAGGAACCTCTTTGCAGAACTGCGATTCTCCAGCAGAATCCACTGGTCTGCTCCTGACCCTGCACCGAAAAGCATCAGGCTGGCTCCGCTGGACTTCTAGCAGGCCCCTGGGCCTCCTTCCAACACGGTGGACATTCAGGGGATGGGAATTGATTTTAGTATCGTTCAAAGCTGGGTATAGTTAGGAAAATAAGTCTGCTGCACAAAAAAAAAAAAAAAAGAAAAAGAAAAAATGCCACACAACAGAATCCAAAGGACAACAGAAACCACAGACCAGTCCTTCTTAGGATGTCAAATGCAAGGGACAGTGTCCAATACAGAATCCTCGCATGGGTTAGGCTGCCCCACCTCAGCCAGAAGAATTAATCTTCATTTGGACATAGGTCATCACGCAATACTTTGTGAAGATATATGTAAAATAGTTCAATCCCTGTATTTTTTTAACACAGACATTGAAGTTCAGAGTCAGTATTAGCTGTGTGCTGTGCTGAGTCGCTCAGTCCTGTCTGACTCTTTGCAGCCCGTGGACTGTAGCCCACCAGGCTCCTCTGTCCATGGAAATTCTCCAGGCAAGAATACTGGAGTGGGTTGCCATGCCCTCCTCCAGGGGATCTTCTCAACCCAGGTTTTGAACCCTGGTCTCCCACATTGCAGGCAGATTCTTTAGAGCCCAATATTAACTAAAGAGTTTCCCAAAAGAAAACAAGAATCTTAGGTATCAATCAGCGTGGCCTTTAGACTTGGGTGACTGCAAAATACAGGAAAGGGCGCAGGGCAGGTCCCTTTGTGACAATTTTCCGTGCCAGGTCTCAATGGCCGTCTAGTTAAAGGTGATGAAGGGAGATGTCCCTTTCCAACCACAAGCTAATTTGAAGTTGAAATCAGCCTGTTTCCTGGGAATGTGTGTCAGGATTTCTGAAAACAGGGAAAGTCATCTTTTAAGAGAATATTAGCATGGTGCACACCAGAAATTGCTTCTTGCCAGAATATTCCCACGGATCTTATCATTGACACTGTAATATCTTAAACATATCAGTTCTTTAAATGAGCTGTTTCTTATTGAAGTCATATCCATTGTTAACTTTTTCTTTTACTTGGGGACTCTGAAAATGGTTTTCATTACCTTAACACAAAGAAATTAATTTTCTTTTCATTCTTCTACAGGAAGAATTTCCCTATTGGGTAAACCTGGCTATTTCTCTTAATTATTTTTGATGTCACACTGATTATTATTATTTTTCACTACATTAAAGAGCAAAATACATTTCTGCAAAAAAAAAAAGAGGAATTACATTAATGTAAACAGAAATGGTCATGCATTTTTGTGCTCCTAGCTNNNTTTTTGTGCTCCTAGCTGTTAGAGAAATCAGATTGAGAAGGAAATGTTGAAGTAATTTTAGAAAAAAAAATTGTTTAATTATCAAGTTTCTAAAAAAGATGATGATGTGCTCAGTACGGCACCTAAAGGACGAAGATTGATTTCTTTCTGAGGCAGATATCCAGAACTAAACATCAGGAGCAATTAAAAAATGCTGGTCTTTTGTAAATTACTCCCTGAAGAAATCTTGGAAATCTTTCATTTTAGTCATTTCGGTCCAGTGAACCATAAAGCCATTATGAAGGAACAAAAATACTAGGGAGAAAATTGAAATACAACAGTAATTAACAATATGAATATATCAAAATAAAAATGAATTGGAAAGATAATGGTCACCACATATGCAATAGAAAATGAAACCATTAGAATCTTTAAAATCAAATCTAAAAGTAAAAGATACTCCAGGCAAACACAGATCAAATCAGGCGCTGTTTTCCAAGACTGAAACTGCAAGACTGTAGCAGTCTCTCAAAATGCACGATGAAGGTGTCTTCACAGATTTGCTCGTCTTATTTTTCGAAATGATTTCTAGTTTTTCTAAAGTACATTAAAGAGCATGAGGTACATTTTCTGTTTACTTTAGAATCATGGTTAATAACCCCCATCTTAGACTTTCACTTTTGACTTCCATATGCTAAATGCCAACAAAGAATAATAGAGGAAAACCATGGGAAATGTGCAGCTATCACAAACACAGATTTCCCTGTGGGTTCTCTAATACTTTACAGACAAATGTTAAAGATTTATTGCACACGAACATCAAACATGGTTTTACTACAGTTCTCATTTGGATCAAATTGACACATTTTACATTCATTTTAGCCCTAATGAGATTCTTTCACTACACATTATATTCTGAGTGACCCTGTACATTAAATTTGTGGCATGGAACAAACCCATTGATATAACAAAGCCCTATTCTTGCTGATTTCTTAATTTACAAAAGAGAGAAAACAGTTTAGCAAAATCATAAATCTTGAACAAATGAATGTATTAACCAGTACTCAACAGAGAATACAAATACTATGTAGATAGGCTGTGTTATGCAGGAGATTCATTTGCAGCGTTGCTGGTTAAACTCTCCTAGACTTGGATTATAAACTGAATATTCAATAGTTCAGGCATATTTCATGATTCCCATAAAGGGACATGGTAAAGACAAGTTTCAATCTTAACAAAGATGGAAAATTAGATTTGCAATCCATTTTAAAATCATTGCTCATGGGCTACTGCCATTTAGTGTTTACTTTGGCCCACAATTACTTGTTTTGAAAAATTAGTTCTAGAAAATATTCCTGTTGCTTAATCCTCACAATAAGAAATGTGATGGAAGTTGGAACCACAGCAGCTGTTCCTCCAGGAGGGAGAAGGTGACCTTGAAAAGAGGTAGAAGGAAACTTGAAAATGTTAATTAAAATTATTAGTGCTGTTTGAGGTGCTTATCTTGTTTACTGCGAAGGTGTTACTCCCTTCTGCGTAATTAGGGGTAATTTTACTTACTTTCAAGTCTGTAATTTTAAATATCACAAAGTTTTATCTTCCAGCATGAAGTAATTCATTATTGGTTGGTATGTAATGCTTGATGTCTTAATCAATATATGCAACATCCACAAATCCCTTATAATTTATCTAGAGGTCTTATATATCTTATAGAGTGGCAGGTTGTGCCTGATACGTGAATTAGATTTTTTTTTCTGCTGGCATTTCAACATCATTCTATGTTTTTGATGTGAGGAAAGATTTTCACTTGATCTACCCTTTTATATTTCTTTCTGTTTGAGATTTTACAGGCATGCACTAATGGCAAAATAAACTTCTCTGAAGTCTGCTCTATTTGGAAACAAAGAATGCTTGTCACTTAATCCCCAAAAAACAAACCCCTCCCCCCCAAACCCAGTATTTTACTTCCTGTAAGAAATAAGTGTCTTTTAGGTAACTGATGCATGTCAAATATACATAGTCCGTGCTTTAAGGTATTGCTAAAAATGTATATATGTAGCCAAATTTCTTATGACAATTGATTATTGAAGGTGTTAAGGTGTTCATGTTCATTTATGTTTAAGCCATGGCTCCATGTTAAGGAGCCATGGCTTCTCTACGACTATGATTATAATATGATTCTATGATTATTCTATTCTTCTCTATGATTATAATGCTTCAAAAAAATGCCTAAATTTTTGAAAAGGTTTTCTCAGTGAAAAGCAGAGAAACGCTAAGGTAGGTTTTTTTTTTTTCATTTATAATAAATTGTGGGGTGTTATTTTTTCTCTTAAGTAAACTGTAAAAAGACTAAGAAGAATAAAAAGACTATTAAGGTTAATTTCTCAGTGTAGATCTGGAAAATAGTGATTAGGTTAAGAAACACTATTGGTACATGATCTTAATTAAATTGCAACAAGAAAATGTTTAGTACTAATATCAAAGGGCATCTTCAATTGATGATTATTTTTAGCTCAGTGATTTGCTTGAAAATTCGAGTGGAAACCAACCTTAGAAATACCAAGTGGCATTTTGAAGGTGCCTGACTAGCATTCCTCAGAATCTCATCCCACTTTAGAACAGCCTGATGGCAACATTCCTAGTTGAATATTCTAGAACAGGTTAGAGTTTAACGTACTGATTCTACAGGGAATCAAGCTATTACCCCTCTAGGAAAAATAAGAGCCAGGAAGAGTTCATGACCTCGCAAGAGCTGGATTGTGTGGGTTATTCCCCAAAGATGCAGGGCCGTCCCTCGTCCCTCGTGGCCCAGGAGAGTTAACACCCCTCCCAGAGCACTTCCTGAACCAGGGGAAACACGGCCCCAGATTCACACCCCCGCGTGGTGATCCCATTGTGTTGGTTCAGCAATGAGTAGGCTCATCAGTCCTATTGGAGGAGTCCCTGAGAATCTAAAATACGGCACAAATGAACTTACCTACAAAACAGAGACAGACTCATAGAGAACAGATCTGTAGTTACCAAAGCGGGGGTGGGGGGTCAGGGAAGGAGAGGGGTGGAATGGGAATTTGGCGTTAGCCGATGCAAACTGTTACATCTAGAATGGATAAACAAGGTCCTACTGGATAGCATGGGGAACTATATCTAATCTCCTGGGATAAACCATAATGGAAAATACTAAAAAAGAATATCTATATGTGTATAATTGAGTCACTTTGCTGAACAGCAGAGACTGGCACAGTATTGTAAATCAACTAAACTTCAGTGAAAAGAGAGAGAGTGAATGAAGAGACCACAGTGACTTCACACATGCCATGCAGGCTGAGACAGGTACGCTGGGCCTGTGCATCTCGAGGTGTGCCCTCTGGACCTCCTCACCCTCCTGCCTCTGGCTTGTCTCCTCAAAGCTGCCCGTCCCGAGCCTCTCTCAGGATCAGCCTGCCTTCCTAACTGGGCTCCAGCTGATGTCCTCCCGGGGTCCACGTTCCATGCCGCAGCCAAGGAGACCCTTTCTTTCAGATGCAATCAGGTCCTGTGATGCCATTGCCTAAAAGGCTCCATCACACCCAGAGCCAAAGCAAAGTCCCACTGGCTCTGTGCCCTCCTCTCATCATGTCCCCCACATGGCACCATCTTACTGCTTTCTTCTTGGCCCTCAGAGAAGCTGAGCTGCCCCTGCCCCTTCCCTGGTCCCACAGAGCCCTCAGGTATCCTGGACTTTCAAGTCCACAGAAGCTCCCCTGGCACCCTGAGCAACACCGTTGTCAACGGACTGCAGCTCATTCTTTGGCTTGTGGTCACGTCAACACTCACATCAAATGGACACTTGGTTGATGTGTTTCCTTAGCTGGTGCTTGTCTCTAGGCGTTCCCCTGACCATCATTCCTGGGAGGGTGTCGGCTGTCACGTGCTGCATTTCACTGCCAACACCTGGAACACTTGCAGCTTCCAGCACCGCAAGTTGTCACAGCCAGATTGAAGAGAGGGTCCTGGATAGCTCAGGCTGTTCTTCCCCAGGGGTCCTTCTTCCTCTCCCTGAATCCTTTCCCGTATCAGCCAGTGGGAGCTTGCAGGGCCAGTGCTGATTGCACCTCTTTTCAGAAGCATCTTTCTTGGCATTCCTTCACCTCTCTCTCTTGAAGACCTCCAGGTACCTTCTCTAAGCCCCAGCATCATGATTCTTGAACTGAACTAGTGAGGGAGGCTGTGTCTGCACACAAGGTCACTGACACTTGCCCTGCTGGTTGGTGAGTTCCCCACGGGAGTTTACTCACAGTGGGAACTGGTGTATCGTGCATAAAACTGAAGCCCGAATCTCACATGGGGCAGAAGAGTGCAGATGTGGTGTTGCAGAAATAAGCCAAATGACTCTGAGTTGGAACCATTTCTTTGACTTGCTTTCCATTGCTTTTGTTATTATGATCATACATAACGGCCTGCCTCAGAGAATCCTGCCCCCTCTACCTGACTGTTAAACTAAGATGCCTTTGTTCAGAACCCTGTCCACCTGTAGATGACAAGAAGGAAGAAATTAACACATCTGCTTACCTGAGTCTTGCTATTCTAAGAGATATTTGCAAGATTAATCACCTTTTTATTTTGTTTCCTCACCTCTCTCCATCTTTGACTCATAAAAGAACCTGGCATCCAGACCCAGACATGATGGTTATTTTGAGACATTAGTCTTCCATCTTCTTGGTCAGCTAGCTCTACGAATAAAGTCCTATCCCTTGCTTTCAACACCTTGAATCTTGGATTCATTGGCCTCTTGTGTGGTGAGCAGAGCGAGCCTGGAGTTGGTAACACTGGGCAACTTTTTGGAGGTGATGGGGAATTGTTTGCCCAGCAGTAGAAAGGAGATCTTAATCTTACACATTCTGTGGCTTCCCTTGAGCCTGTGGTCTTTACAGCTCCATGGGCTGGTGGCTGTGAGGGATGAGGTCTCCATCACAGTCATGCCCCAGCTTTTGCCCTAGACCCCATGAGGTCATGCCAAATGCCCTGTCTTCCCAAAGGTCTGTCTGTGAACCATTTTCTCCATGTTTTTTAGTATCTTACCCCTTCATCAGGGAAAGAAAGGTATGACTGCCTCAAGCTTTGCAGGACTTCACAGCTCCTTTTCCAGCCTAAGCAGCCATTGAATGAATGTGGTGTCCTGATGCCACATGGTGTTGGCTCCAATCTGCATCCTGCCTTTTCCTGCTATGACTAGTACATTCCACTACCAAATGTACTTGGAACAATAGTGACTGTAAAGAACCTTCTGGAAAATCAGCAACTGTATATGCTGAACCTACTCCAGTGTTCTTGCCTGGAGAATCCCAGGGACAGGGGAGGCTGGTGGGTTGCTGTCTATGGGGTCACACAGAGTTGGACACAACTGAAGAGACTTAACATCAGCATCAGCATGGGATTTTAAGGCATCCAGCTTCTACAAGTAAAAATAATAACGATCACAATAATTCTGAGATAGATGGGAGCAACCACAGCCACTGGAATCCTGAAATATTGTCCCCTTTTTATCTGTAAGCAGTCAGGCTCTGAGAGGTCTAAGAACTTTCTCCAGGCCACGCTGCTGGAAGACTCCAAGCTGGGATCTAAAGCCACATCTATGTGATTCCTGCCAAGTACTAACTTGTCGATTCAAGAGTCATCAGGGAATGACAAAAGAAATGTCATCAAAAAAAATTGTTTTTTTTTTTCTTTTGTCAGTTGGCGTATAGTTGCTTTTGGCTTCCCAGGTAGCTCACTGGTAAAAAATCTGCCTGCAGTGCCAGAGATGCCAGAGATGAATGTTCAGTCCCTGGGTCCATAAGATACCCTGGAGAAAAAAATGGCAATCCACTCCGGCATTCTTGCCTGGAAAATCCCAAGGACAGAGGAGCCTGGTGGCTACAGCCCAGGGGCTCACGAGGATTTGGACACGCCTGGGCACACGCTTGCACACCGCTGCTCTGCAATGTCCTGCTAGTGTCTGTGGTGCGGCAAGGTGGGTCAGCTCTGCATTTACATCTTCAATCTCCTTTTGAATTTCTTTCTCATTTAGGTCACCACAGAGCACTGACTAGAGTTCCCTGTTCTGTACAGTAGGTTCTCATTAAAAAGCGCTTAGGTTTTGGGGACAGTTTTATGTCCTCAGTTTTCTAAACTGTAGACCTCGGACCCTGAACAACTTGGATTGAACACAAGGAAGTCTGGCCAACTTAAAACCAGGTTCATTTTTGAAACCCTTGCATGTTTGCTCAGAGCCAAAGACCAGGGGGATTTATATGGTTGTTGGGAATCTTTTCCCTGAAGAGTTAACAAATAATCTGCAATGGCTTATTTGAAAAGAAAAAAAAAAAAGCTCTGAGATTGATTTGTTTTCAACTGGCTCCCTGCTTATCTTACTGGTTCACTGTTAATGGTCCTTGGGGAGCTGAGAGGGATTCGAGAATAGTGGTGAGCAGGAGACAGAAGGAAGTTTCAGAGAGAGATACAGATGACCTAGACCTTAAGCCACTATGAGCATTTGGAGAAGTAATACTTTGTGACACAGCCTTGTTCAATTTCCTCTTTTTCTTCCACCCCCAATCCTCATGCCCACCATCATCTACAACCACAATATTCCTTAAGAGTAAGACAGAAATATGGGCTTCCTTGAAGGCTCAGTGGTAAAGAATCTGCCTGTAAATGCAGGAGATGCAGGTTCAGTTCCTAGGTCAAGAAGATCCCCTATAGAAGGAAATGGCAACCCACCCCAGCATTCTTGCCTGGGAAAGCCTGTGGGCACGGACAGAGGAGCCTGGCAGGCTATAGTTCGTTGACTCCCAAAGAGTTGTACATGACTTAGGGACTAAACAGCAACAAGATAGGAATGTTCTTTTCCAACAAGGAAACTGGCTTTCTCCTCTTAACAGTGGTGAACTCTGTCAGAAGTTAACTTCAAGAGTGCTGGTCGCTTTCTGCATGTCCGTTTCCCAGCCAAGAGCCATCGCTCAGTGGCTGGATCCAGGCAACTCTGTGTGTGAAGGATGAAGCCCCTGGAAGGAGATTTAAAAAGAGTCTTTGAACATTACAGCTGGAAAGGAGCCTTGCCATCAACCAAAGACAGCCTCCTTGATCGTCAGATGGAAACCAGAGTAGGGACTTACCCAGGGTCATCAGCCAAGACAAGTTGATTCTGTGCCCATTAAAAATACATGCTGATTCATTTCGTGAGAAGTCTCATCTGCCCCTGGTTTTGAATAATCTGTATTCCAGGGACGCCTGGACATGTCCACTGTAGCCTCCAAGAATGGCTGCCATGATTGGACCCCTGCCCATCCTGACTTCCTCTCTTACTTCAAACATTCAGTTAATGCTTCTTTTGCTCACAGGATTTCTCTCTCAACCTTGTGAGAGCTGGCCTTCATCACCATTCATGTCTCAAACCTAGGGCAACTTCTCAGAGGGGTCCTCCTGACCCATCTTATCAAAAATCAAGCCCTTGCCCACCAGCCCTCTGCTTTCCTTCTCATCATGATCCAAGTAGCTGGGCATCAACTCCAACTTATAAGAAGACAAAGATCTTGACTCCTTTATTGACCCAGGGCTGTACTCAGTACATTAACGTGTAGACAATATTAAGAACCATAAGACACCCAAGGATGTGAATGTCCTTAATGCTACAGAATTGTACACTTAAGATGGTTAAAGTGTTAAATTTGATGTCATGTTTGTTTTACCACAATAAAAGAAACTTCATAAAAAACTAATTTAATGCCTTCCTGGGAAGGCTCCAAGAGTCATTCATTAGTCAGAAGGAGAGTACCAGAGAGCGGTCCGTTAGATACAATGGCAGAGTTTTGCACAAGGGACCATAGCATCTGTTGCTAAGGAGATGATGAAATAACATATCACTGCAGCTGTGTTGTATCCTGAACAACAAAATATTTTCCAACTGTAAAAACCAACATTAAAACATGTGTGATGGTATGTACCTACCATGCGGTCCTATGAACTTAACATTTCAGACTCTTTCAATGTCACTGAAGAATTTATACTTGGGCTGCACAGAGAGAGCCAGAACAAAACCCATAACAATAAGCTTCACTTGCGGGCAGTGGTACACACGTGCTTCACACATTACAGCATCATCTCTCGCATCCTGGCAGAGCTAGAGAATGAGAACAAAAACGTCCTGTGGACCGAAGAAGTAATAATAAAGGATACGCAGCCTGCAGCTGAGAAGATGTCTGGGAGGGGCCATCTCGTCCTCACACCATCTGCTCCTCTGATCCCCCAATGTCGCTCTGCCCTGAAGTTCCAATCAGTGTCTTTGAAATGGGGGAGAAGAGGAAAAATCCAGAGCTTTCAAGTTTTTCTTAATTCGTTTTCATGTACTTAAAACATTTCATAAGTTATATACATTGCAATTTTAGAGAGAGTTCCACACAGTCCCAGTGGGTATAAGATTAAAAGCAGCAGTTGGTCCAGGTACTAACTAGCAGAGAGGAGTCTTTCCGAAGGAAATTTCTCATGTTCACAGCGGTTTTCCCATTTAGAAAGCCTGAACGCACACTTAGCACAGCAAAGTGAAAATAAGCAAAGTTAGAGGTGCTGGAGAAACCTGGAAAATTCACGAGTTTCATAAGAAGCTGGGTTATGAATGTCTCCCCTCCAGCCACATCTCTGCGCCACCAAAGGCAGAGAATTCTGTAGATGTGGAGTTTACCATCACACGAGAGGGCTCCCAAATTAAGTTAAAATTGGGACATCTATTTAGATGCCTGGTTGAAAAGTCTTAGGAGCAAAACGCTACTTTTGTCATCTTCAAACTTGGAATCTGGCTGTGCCTGGCACCCGAAATGCCCGAAAATTGCTGGTATTTGCAGAAATTGTTGCAAACCTCTTAACATAGACTTTGATACGAAAATGAAATCATAGCTGAGTGCATATTTGTGGAACCCAAAGAATGGTCTTCTCTTTAAATAGGCTATTGAAATAATTGTTTAAAGTTTTGTGATGACGTTATCTTTCCTTTTGTTTTTCTTTGATCTTATTATTTTAGTTTTAGGGCTTCCCAAGTGGTGCAGTAGTAAAGAACCAACCTGCCAATGAAGTAAGAGATATGTGTTCGATCCCTGGGTGGGAAGATCCCCTTCAAGAAGACACGGCAACCTACTCCACTATTCTTGCCTGGAGAATCCCGTGGACAGAAGAGCTTGGCAGGCTACAGTCCATGGGGTTGCACAGAGTCGGACAAGACTGAAGTGACTCAGCACGCACGCAGAGCAGGCCTTCTGGACTCCATTTCTGCGTGTTTTTTGTCTTTTGACTGTTTGTCATTTCTGCGTGTTTTTTGTCTTTTGACTGTTTGTGGGAGGCTCACCTGGGTGTTTTCTCCCCCCAGCTTTGGAAATTCTAGCTGGAATGCCAAGACTTTTGTATGCAAATAAGAACCAATAACTGATTGTTTTCCTTTTGCTTCAGAGAGAGGGCGTGTTGCCTTTCTCCCCATGCTGTGTCAGAAAGACCTCACTAATGAAGGGGCTTTTCATGTAGGAGGAGAAATGGCTGTGGAAGGAAAGACAAGGGTTAAGATCAAAGGGCAGATGCACTCATTTACAGCATATTTTCATGGGCTGGAACGGCCTCACATGATCTGTGACATTTGGCCACAATGGAGAGAATTTGGAGAGCGAGCGAGGTCAGGTGGGCGTCTTGGGAGAAAAACAGAGAGAAATACTATAAAATATGTGCAGTTGAGTGGAAAAATCAGCATCTGCCAGCTTTTTGTTTTCTTTCTTGTTTTTTTGGATTCACAGGAAATCATGTGTGCGCACACACACGTGTGTGTGTGTGTGTGTACGTGTGTGTGTGTGTGTGTGCACACGTGTGGCGGGGCTCTGAAAAT
Source organism: Procapra przewalskii (assembly GCA_006410515.1). Taxonomy (NCBI): domain Eukaryota; kingdom Metazoa; phylum Chordata; class Mammalia; order Artiodactyla; family Bovidae; genus Procapra; species Procapra przewalskii. Next base: position 99,405 of record SJYF01001869.1, on the reverse strand, counting down.
GAGAGAAAAGACTGACCCGCTCAGAAGGGGAGTGGAAGGAAGAAGCTCAGTAAACGGAGCTCCTCCTTTGAACGTCCGAGTGCCAGTCATAGGATGGAAGCCTCAAGGTGAAAAGTTTGGGTCTCCTGACCCCTGCCTTGGAGTGAGCGTGCGGAAGAGGCAGCCAGGACTGGGTAGATGCCCCCAGATGGATGAAACCAAGACAGGTCGCTGACTTGCTTTGCATGGCTTCTGCACACTGGCCCCAGGCCGCCGCCCTCAGACTAGCAGGACTCCGTGCTCAGGTGTGTGTGGAAGCGCCAGGGTGGAAAGCGCTCCTCTGCCTGCGCGATGGTGTGTCTCTACAGTGCGTGAATCTGCCTCCTCCAGTGCCTGAAGTCTCGTCCTCATCCTGGGTCTTTGTTTCCTTAATAAGCCTAGGATATTCCCTTCGGCATGCTGCCCTCTCTGGGACTGGCTTCATCTGCTCGTTCCTCGGGGAGGCTGGTCCTTGGGAGCCCGTCTGAGATGGAGTGGGGTGGGGAGGGTGTTTGCTAGGGATTGCCCCTCTAGCAGGGTGGAGAGGAAGCAGGATGGGAGGGGGAGGGTGGAGTGAATTGCGGTGGAGACCTCCCTGGTGACTCTGATGGTGAAGAATCTGCCTGCAACGTGGGAGACCTGGTTCGATCCCTGGGTCAGGAAGATCCCCTGGAGGAGGGCATGGCAACCCACTCCAGTGTTCTTGCCTGGAGAATCCCATGGACAGAGGAGCCTGATGGGCTGTGGTCCATGGGGTGGCAAAGAGTCAGACGTGACTGAGTGACTAAGCGCAGCACAGCACCATCCATAATTTGCCCCAACTGTACGTGCATGCAGCTATTTAGTCCCTTATGGTTTCTTTGCATTTTTTGCTCGAGGAGACCTCTGTCTAGGTGTGTGCACTGCAATGAAGGGTCTGAGGCCCCAGGTCTCAGCCTGTCTCAGGACTGAGACAGTGGTCTCGTGTTGGACTGACGGGGCAGGCCTCCTCCCTGTGGCCGCATCCCAGGGCCAGAGAGGACTTACCCTCGCTACCTCCCCACCCCTTCTAGCGGCCCCCCTCCTCAGCTAGCACATCCGCTGGCCTAGAAGCTGGCCTGGGGTATGACCGAGACCACCATTCCTCCGGATCAAGTCCCTGACCACAGGCAGAGCTGGGCACTCACCTGCTTGCCCCGATGACTGGGCAAGGGAGCATCAGAGGTGCCCCAGGGCTTGCTGGGGGCCACGCATTTACCCTCCCACCCACCTCCTCTCCCACCCCTGTATCACAGCAGACTGACATTTTCCAGATGACCAGGCTCAAGTCTCCTGAAAGGCCAGGCGGCAGCCTCAGCTTGGAGTCCGGTGGGATTTGCTGTGTCTCTTTGGGGAGGTTAGCGTCCCTTGGAGGCCAAGGCCCTGGCCGTGTAGAGCATAGAAGTATGGAGGCAGGACTCACAAAGTGTCCTGGGTGCCTCTCCGCCAGGGCTACTGACTCATGAATTCTTCTCACTGGGAACACACATTATGAGAGGGCCCTTGCTTCCATGGTTCCTTGCCTCCTGGAGAAGGGTGCCCCATCCTCACTGGGCATCACCTCCTGATCATCACCTCCTCATGCCAGGGCTCCACCAGGCCGGCGGCTTCTGGGTGGCTCTCGGTGTGATGCTGTGAGTCCCTCCCACAACGCCTTTGCTATGGAGCCAGTCCCTCGTGGTTTTCAGAGGGTCAGTACCAGTGGATCAAACCCTCTTGACCACTTGGGCCATGGTGCCGCCTGAGGCCCTGTGGGCAGAAAAAGGCAAGCTCATAGCTAGAGCATGTGCCCATTCGTATGTCAGGGGACCGTGTGTCAGGTCTTCCACCTCCAGGGATGCTGTGCAGGCAAGATGTGCCCAGAAGTGGCTGCTGAACAGGTGGATGCCCACAGCCCCACTCGTCGTATGGCGCCCTGACCACGCCCGTCCACACCTCCCCCAGCCCGTCCTCATCGCCTCCTTCATCATACGGATGAGGACGTGGGGGCTTGGACATTTACATGACAGTGGGTGACCTGGAGGGGCTGTGCCTGTGGAGCGAGCCTGTGCCTGGCGCTGGGAGCGGCAGCGCGCTGACCGCAATGCGATGAAAACCGCTCTCTGCCCCCACGGCAGCTTGGCAGCCCTTGCCGGGAGACCATTTGGATGGCGTTCTAGGCGGCGAGAAGGAGGAGACACAGGCAGGAATGTCTTCGCCCACTGACTGCTAGCGGGGCCCTTACTTGACTGCTAGCGGGGCCTTTACTCTGCATCCTGGGGCCTCAGAGGGTGTCTGGAAGCAACCTCAACTCTGTAGATCAGGCAGCGTTGCTGCAGCCCCTGGGGGCCATGGGAATGAGGACACAGGGTGATGCCCTTTGGACACTGGCTTCACTGAGTCTGGGGATCAAGGAGGGACTGGAGAGTGGGCAGAGATGGTCCCAAGGAGGGCCCGCTGGGTGCCCTCTGCCCATGATGTCAGACCCCATGGCACCAGCAAAAGGGTGAGCCTTGTGCCCTAGGGATTCTCCAAGGATGCTGGGCACTGGCTGGAATCACTGCCCAGGGAACTCAGTCCACCCCTCTCCTCCTCGGGCCTGGATTCTCCTGGCTGATGGGTGGGGGATAGAATTATCACCGGCAACTTCAGGCTCAGGGCTGAAGGGACCCAGAATCAGTCTGCAGCAGTAGACATTATCCCCGCAACAAAGACTCTGTCCTTGAGCCATCAGGCAGGACTCTCTGTTCTCGAGCGGGCCTCGACTGTGGCCCCATCCACCCTTGGCCTGCAGAGCCTCGACTTAGCAGGACCCTGCTCAGGAGAATCCCCACCCTTGAAATCTGGTCGTATTCCTTGTCTTCCCCTTGGATGCAGGAGTCTTGGACCAGCAGAGCAAGCTTTTCTGGACCGCCAGCCATCTCCTAGTAATTTTCCATCCACTGACCCCCTGGCTCTGCTCCTTGGTTATAAATCCCCACTGTCTTTGCCATTTTTGGAGCTGAGCCCAGTCTTTCTCCCTTCTTGCAACAGAGTCAACCTTTATGGCAAGAGTCTTGAATAAATGCTTTGTGGCTTTAATAAGCATTGGAATCAAGTTTTCTTTAAGATCCTCGGAGGGGATTTCAGGAAGTGAGAGGCCGCATGGTGAGGGTGGCAGGGAGCCGGGGTGGCAGGGAGCCGGGGCACCAGGGACACTGAGCTGGTGAGAAGTGTCCTCAGCTCACTCAAGTACCATGAGCTGGTGATGCTGCGGGTGGGGACTGACCCCCTCCCGGCTGGAAGCCAGGCGTCCAACATCAAGTTGTCAGTGGGGTGATTCCTTCCCGAGGTTTTAGAGGCAAATCTGTCTCTTGCTTCTCTTCTAGCATGGAGAAGCTGGTGCCCTCTGTCAATCCTTGGCATTCCTTGGCTTGTAGACACATCACTGTGATTTGTAAAACAACACACTTGATTTTAAAAATGGTAAAACACAGGCAAGGCATGAGAGGGAGGGAGACATGCAGAACTGGGGTCAGAACGTGGCCCAGGGGAGCTGCATCTCACACTGAGGCTGACCCCAGCCTCGGTGCTCGCCTATGATGAACGCAGGTGCACGAAAACCATCAAGGGGCTAGAACTGCAACCAAAGAACACTCCCCACCCACCCCCACCCATGAGTAAGCGTATTGGATCTAAAGCGGGCAACACGGAAGCTGCTGCCCTGCTGTAAGCTGGCATTGTTTCAGGAAATAGAGCTTCGGGGCACCACGCAGAAGCAGCAGAGCTTTATCTCCTCTGTGGCCTCATCCCTACATCTCTGTAGCACTTTCCAGAATCCAGTGGGCTTCCCTGAATGTCTCTTTAGAGCTTTGCCCATCCTGTCATGTGGGACAGGCAGGAGCCTGTCTTCCTCCTGGGGGATCTCAGGCCCTGTCTTATGTAAAAGACATGAAGTGACTGGTTCAAGGTCATAGGCAAGAGACTGAAGGTCTCAGCTGGAATTCTGGCTTCGGGCTGCTGTCACCTACGTCTTATTCACACAGATTCTAGGGATCCTGGCAAATTTAGGATATTGTAGGAATAATAAGATCAGAAATTATTCTTCTTTGCTGCAAGTGAAAAGTTGTGGAACAAACCTTCCTACATATGTACTTTTAAATGAATGTATCTAAATTCATTCTCACTCTGTCTCTAGGTACATCTAATCACCATCCGAGAGCGAAGCTGCTGGGAACTTTACACTGGGTGCCCGCCACTGGGAGGCAGTCAGTGTACGTTGTTTCTAATCCTGACAGTAGCTCTGAAATTGGGGTGGAAATGTTCCCATTTAACAGGGGAGAAAATGGAGACTGGCTTTAGTGATTTGCCCAATATATGCTACTTACAAATGTCAGATGGAGAAGGAAATGGCAACCCACTCCAGTGTTCCTGCCCGGAGAATTCTGTGGACAGAGGAGCCTGGTGGGCTACTGTCCTTAGGGTCGCACAGAGTGAGAGATGACTGAAGCAACTTAGCATGCATGTGTGCATTGGAGAAGGAAATGGCAGCCCACTCCAGTGTTCTTGCCTGGAGACTCCCAGGGACAGAGGAGTTTGGTGGATCTATGGGGTCGCACAGAGTCAGACATGACTGAAGCAACTTAGCATGCATGCGCGCATTGGAGAAGGAAATGGCAGCCCACTCCAGTGTTCTTGCCTGGAGAATCCCAGGGACGGGGGAGCTTGGTGGATCTCTGGGGTCGCACAGAGTCGGACACGACTGAAGCGGCTTAGCAGCAGCAGCTGCAGCAGCCTAAATGTCAGAGCTGGGATACAAATTAAGAAGTATTTCACTTAGACACCTGTGTTTTTATGCAATGCTGTACTTGAACTGGACTATGACTTCCAAGGTATGTATGCGTGCTCAGTCGAGTCCTATGTGTCCACGGGATTCTCCAGGCAGGAATACTGGTGTGGCTTGCCACACATCTCCTGCCTTGGCAGGGGAATTCTTTACTGTTGAGCCACCTAGGAAGGCCCTATGGCTTCCAAACGACTCACAAATAACAACAGCTGTGAGATGAGAAAACTGTTTATAAGGGGAAAAAACAGGATTCTAACTATTCTAAGAAGTGAAATCAAAGCTTACATTTGTCTTCATGTTCACTATTTATAAATTGTTAACAGAAAGGCTTTCCCCTGCCCCATCAAAATGTACTAAAAATTGCTTGAATCTTTATTTGGGGATGTGAAATAGTGTCATGATTGCTGCTTTGGACTCCAAAACAGTAGTACTGAGCTTATGAACTTCAGCAAATTACTTTCCTTATCTGTTTCATTATCTGTAAAATGAGGAGAACCATGGTTTCTGTCTCTTAGTGTGATCATAGGAATTAAGTGAAATAACATTTGCATAATATTTGCACCATTAGTAAA
>SJYF01001869.1:49244-64324 GCA_006410515.1 Procapra przewalskii | reverse complement strand
TATCTCTTCATGGCTGCTCCAGCAAAGCACAGCCACTGCTCCTTACCTTAAACAAGGGGTATCCTTACCGCTGCCCTTCCTGACCTTCAACATGGGATAAAGAAAGAGGAACACACCTCTGAAAGTAACCACTTTTGCCTTCTGTTTCTCTTTCTTTTTTACATCTCACACACACATGCATGTCCCCCAGGTTGTGAATTACTGTGTATTCACATTCGTGTTAATAATAATTTACTGTCATCATCATCATTATTATTGCTGATGCTCAGCTGTCTGTCCTGAATGTGGCCAGCAGGAATTCCTTCTTGCTGGCCCTGGTGTGCTTGTGAGAGGCCTCCATCTGTGTCTGAATTCTTTCTTACTCTCTGATAGGAAAAGACATCTGGCCTCACCCTGCGCTTTCCTTACCCCAGAGCAAGAATCAGCATCAAATCCTAGTTTCTGTAGAACTGGGAGTGGCATTTAGAAATAAAGGTTCAGAGCTGAATGTGCTCCCTGCTACGGGCTGTCCTTGCCTTTGGGGGTTATTATTGGATAAAGCGAGTTCATCTGGCTATTCCACCTCAAATTTTGGGCTTCCCAGGTGGCCCCAGTGATAAGGAGCCCACCTGCCAATACAGGAGATGTAAAAGACTCAGGTTCCATCCCTAGGTTGGGAAGATCCCCTGAGGAGGGCATAGCCACCCACTCCAGTGTTCTTGCCTGGAGAATCCCATGGACAGAGAAGCCTACAGCTCATGGGATCACACAGAGTCAGCTGTGACTGGAGTGCCTTAGCATGCATGTCCAAATTTTATATTACAAGATATTCCTTTGTCATTCAGCTGCTCAGTCATATCCAACAGTTTGCAGCCCCATGGACTGCAGCACACCAGGCTTCCCTGTTCTTCACCATCTCCCGGAGTTTGCTCAAACTCATGTCCATTGAGTCAGTGATGCCATGCAACCATCTTGTCCTCTGTCGTCCCCTTCTCCTCCTGCCTTCAATCTTTCCCAGCATCAAGGTGTTTTCTAATGAGTCAGCTCTTCGCATCAGGTGGCCGAAGTATTGGAGCTTCAGCTTCAGCATCAGTCCTTCCAATGAATATTCAGGATTGATTTCCTTGTTCCTAACTTCTTTGAATTTATATATTTTTATATGGAAAATGTTTGCTCCTACTTTTTAACTTTATCATTTGACATTATTACACTTTTTCAAAATTTCTCTGTGAACCTCCTGGTACCTGATAGGTGAGAAATGGTACTTTCAGAATCATCTTAATCTGCACTTGTCTTATTGTGAGTGAAGTTGAATATTTTGCTTGTTTCGGGGCAGTTTTCCTTTCTTTATGAGCTGCCTGGTCAGGCCACTTGCCTGTTTTCCTACCCAGGTTTCACTCATTGGCTTTCTCTGTTGTAAGAGCTTTCTCTAGATCAGGGCTAAACCACCTAGTTTTTGACAGAAGATGTGAGTATGTCTCTCTGCTCTGTCAGTGTTTGTGAGTGTTTGCTTGCAGAGGTTTTTATTCCCAAAAAAGATAGTCAAGTCAAGTTGCTCAGTCGTGCCCGACTCTTTGCAACTCCACGGATAGTAGCCTGTACCAAGCTCCTCCGTCCATGGGATTTTCAGAGCAAGAGTACTGGAGTGGGTTGCCATTTCCTTCTCCAGGGAATCCTCCCAACCCAGGGATCGAACCCAGGTCTCTCACATTGTAGACAGACGCTTTACTGTCTGAGCCACCAAAAAAAGATAAGAGGACTGTTATTGGCCGAAATGGCCTACCAATAAGCTGTGGCACAAATACAACATTCACCGAGCAGGATGAACACTAGAGGTAAGCTCTCATTGGTGCTGCTGGGGTATTCAAGGTGATGCGCTGCTCCCACCTGCTCAGAAGAGGCACAAGACTCCAGCTAGGCCCCTGGGCTCCACCCCAGGAACCTTTTCAACTGAATCCTGGGTGCCATCCCTGGCTCCATCCATTAGGTTTGGAAGAATTTTGGTTGTTGGATGCCAACCAGGAGGGTGACTCAGCCCTGAACCATGGGATGTGGTCATGTTGACCTCGAGTGACACCTTCACAAAAAAGGCTGCTGCTCACCCAAAGAGCAGAGCGCTGGACCTCCTGGACTCCCGGGGAGGTTGTACGAGCTGTCTCACACTTGTTTGCTACCCGATGCTTGTTTGGCAAGTATATATGTGTGGCTGTATCAATCCACTCTCCAACAGGAGGGAGATGGTACCCACACAGAAGGATTGGGGTTGAGGAGGGAGGCGACGTCAGTAGTGAGAGAGGACAAGTGTGAGGCAGAGGGGAGCTCACAAGTCTGGGGGTCCTAGGCTGGGAGCAGCTGAATGGATGTCACCTGTTAGCCTAAAGCATCCATGGAATAGCAGATCCTGCAGCTGGGCCTCAAGCGGGAATTTGCAGAGAGAAGGTCACTTTGAGAGCAGCAGTGAGGTTTATTCACAGGACAAAGGCATTCCCAGAGTGACTTTTCAGAGCAGTAGGCAGCGGAAGGTGTGCTTGGCTGCGCTCTCTTCCTCCCTCTGATGTTAGGCTAGACCCTGAAGTCAGCTAGCGTCCAGAGGCTGAGGGAGCCCTGGCTGTCAGCCTCCTGGGGCAGAGCCGGTTGCAGAGGATGACTGTCAATCAGTCAGTCGTGTCTGGCTCTTTGTGATCCATGGACTGCAGCCCACCAGGTTCCTCTGTCCATGGGATTCTCCAGGCAAGAATGCTGGAGTGGGTTGCCATGCCCTCCTGGAGGGGACCTTCCCCATCCAGGGATCGAACCTGGGTCTCCTATGTTGCAGGCAGATTCTTTACCACTGAGCCACCAAGGAAGGGGATGAGAGCAAAGAGCTAGTGCTTATCCATGTCCAACCTTCTCCCATGATCCTCCAGGAGGGACCTCAGAGTTGCCCATGAATCACTTACATGGGTCAGTATGTGACACGCAGCTGCCGCGGAGAGGGGTCAGGTGGGAGAGTCTGCAGTGGGAAGGACTATACATCTGTTTAATCTCTGAGAAATTGCTCCAGGAATGGAAGCCAGGCCTGGGGGGCTGTACCAGGAAGCAGGGGCTCCTGGGGGACTGACCAGACTCAGGGATGGGTGTGGAGTCAAGGTTTCAGAAACTTAAAGATGTTCCAAATCCGGGAGCTTAGATGTCCCACAAACACAACCTGGAGGCCAGGGGGAGGGGATGGCTTTGGGGAGTAGAATCCAGGGAGCAACCTGGTGGCTGAGAGGTAGGAACAGATGTGCTGGAATTGGGGGACAAAACTGGGCTGTCATGCCTGCGGTGATAAGTGTAGCAATGGATTGTTGTGAGCTCATGTGCTCACCTGGGGAGAATTAGAGATGGAAGACATAAGACCAGAGGGAGGACCACCACTGAGATAAATGTATATATATAACCCCCGTCCCACTGCCTTTCAATGGTCCAGGCCAGTGTGTGTCAGATGTGGGTGGATGCTGGCACTTGGGAGGGGAGCAAAGAGACAAACACCGGGCCCTTGCACTGTGGTGGGGGACAGAGGAGAAAGATGGATAACTACAATACGCCGTAGGTTGGCTGGACAGTGACAGGTAAGGGTGTGGTTGACTAGTACGCCCGTGTGCTCCACCAGCTGCCACTGGTGTGCAGGGACCAGGCGTGTGAGAGCCATAAGGGATGGGAAAGCGGTGCCGGCCAGCTGCTTCCTCCCACAGGAGGCCAAACAGGCCACAGCGATGGTCGCAGTCAACGTTCTGGGTGGAGCTGGCCTGGACCGCAGGCGTGGGCTCCCAAGCCCCCAGCCCGTCCCACTGCGCTACGTGCAGACTCATCTGATATGAGGTGGGGGGGTAAGGATCACAGAAGCCCCCTCCCAGCCATGTGGTTATCAGGACCCCCAGCATGGAGACAGGAAGGATACACTGACTTTTAGGAAGATTCTGCCCCCAAAACTCTAAATCAGAGGTAGAGATCTAAATTCCAGTGATTACTATTAAGCAAACATTTAAAATTCCCTGAGTGGATGGCCCTCCCAAATGTTTCTGGTGTGACACTGAACTGAGGTTTTTCTGTTTAATTTACGGAGGTTATGCCTCTGGGGCCCTGAGGGAGTGGGCTTCTCCTTGCCCTCCGAGAAGCTCTCCTCTGCCTTGCAAAGGGCAGGAAATGATTCTCCTCCAGTGTCTTTTTGTCCAGCTGTGCTCGGCCTGTACAGTGGTCACTTCTACAGATCCAAGAAAAGCTAGAAACCTACTTGATTAGCAATAAAATTCCTGGGAGGTAGACCCCGGGAAATGTAGCCTGCATCCCCTGGGGCCAGCCCCGGTGGAGTAAGGTTTGGATCAGCTTCAAAAGATGTGGAACAAACTTCCCAACAGCCCTTGTCCGCTCCTCTGGCCCTCCACCTCCTCTCGTTGGAGAATTCTTTTGACACTGATCTGCAGTCAAGACTCAAAATTAAATTCTTCTACATTATTAAATTGAGTATTTGGCTTAATATTTTAAAATCTGAGACCAGTGGAGACCCAAAAGCACTCCATCAGTGCCTTGCGTTCCTGTTGAAATTAAAAGCTTGCTGGAGAAAGTGCCGCTGAAGGATAGCTGCAGAGCATTCCCGGGTGGCCCCCTGTCTGTTTATGGGTCTCTGAGCATTTCTTTCCAAGCTTATGTTCTAAGCTCCCTCGACCCTCCTGAGTATATTCACCAAAATGGAACTGCAAAATGCCAAAATTGGAATCCATCCTTTTATTTTCTTCTTCTTGGTTCCTCTAACACGATGTAACTGTGAGATTGTGTTCCAGCCAGCCTGCTCAGACCCCTCGAAAAGTCTGCATGTAATCAAGCCGTGGTGAAGGCATTTGGACCCTTTCTTTGTATTTCAGCAGCTCATTTGGCTCTCAGCTCTGAAAAAGTGCAAATTTCCTGTTGGCTTGGAATTAGTTTCAATTTTTTTTTCTCCTCCTCCAAGACAAATCAAATGAGAACCTTCAGGATATCCTACACATGGAAGCTTGAGCTCATAGATCAAACGCCTCATTTGCCTTTCCTGGTGATATTTTTGCTCCATGTAAAATTACAGCAGATCTTGGCAACCGGGCCCCTGGATAGAGTTCCTGGGAAATACGTCAATTTTATGTCTAATTTTTATTACTGGGATCGGGGTGCAGTGTGGATTTGAATGCAGCCCACAATCTTAGTAATTCCATTGGTCTATGTGCTTGGTGGATTTACTTTTGAATCCTTCGACGTGGCTTTTCTGGTTTTCCCTTTCTATTCTAGCCCTACATGTTTAAGTTTATACATAAAAGAGACAACGCTCAGTGGTACCCATTATGAATAAGGAAATGGTGCTTCCTTCTTCAGTTGGGCGATGATGCTCTAGTACATTCCTTCCTTCCAGCCCTGCAAAGACCCTTCTCAATGTAAAGTCACCTGCACACCCTCTTCTTTCTTGCAAGACATGGCAGCAGTTGAGAGGTTGGAAGCACTTTAGCCATCGTGCATCTCCGTTTGGCCCATGTGCCTTTGGTAGAGATTCACACTGACACCCTCTGAACGGAGCTCGAGTGGGGAACCTACAGGCTCGGAAGCCACTGGGTTGCCAGGGCTGCCCTTCTCGTGCGCAGCCCTCAGTGCTCTGCCCACCCAGGCAGCCCACCTGCTGGTCCTCGGGGAGTGCACCGCTGAAGGAGGCAAAGCTCAGGGAGGGACAGCTTCTTCCTTTCGAGGTTGTGAGTATGAACTAAACCCGTATTCTAATGCACGGCTGCATTTGAAAGCCCATCGTGAAGATGGGCTTCCAGAGGTGCTGCCACGTGTCCAAGGTCACGGAAATGAGCGGCAAGGCTCTGAGCTTGGGCTCTTCCCCAGAGTCTGATTGCATGTTTTGAATGGTGGTCCTTGCAGTTCTCGAAGTAGGGAAGACTGCTACAGTTGGTGCAGTTAAGTGTATTTATTTAAAGCATTTAACTTGCTGAGCCTCCTGGCTGCAGAAGTTACACATGCTCTCTGTTCAAAGCTGGGTAAGCTCTAAGAGAGTGTGAAGAAAGGCAGAGATGGAGCAGCCATCCCTGGGAGGCTTCCTTTCACGCTGGCTGATCACCTGGGTGTAGGATTTGGTATTCCTCTCCTAATAGGTTTTCTCTTGGTACCAAATACTGGGCGCTGGTGGGGAGATGATTTTCAGTATTAAGCGGTGTTCAGTCCTGTGGCTGTTGCCCATTTACTTCACAAGCCCACTGTTAGGGACATTTAGGTTGGTTTTTCTTTTTTTAATTAATTAATTTTTAATTGGAAGATACCTAATTTACAACATTGTGCACATTCCTGCCATACATCAACATGAATGAACCACAGGCGAACATGCGCCCCTCCCTCTCGCTCCTCCTGCTCCCCTGCCGCCCCATCCCGACCCTGCAGGTCGCCACAGAGCCTCTGCTAGAGCTCCTTGCAACACACAGCAGACTCCCGCTGGCCATCCCTCCTACATGCGGCCGTGTGTGCTTCCATGCTACCCATTCCTCCCACCCTCTCCTCCCCTTCCCGGGTCCACGAGTCTCTTCTCTACGTTTGTGTCTCCACTGCCGCCCTGCACGTAGATTCATCATTACCATCTTTCTAGGTTGTATCTGACTTGTCACTGTTATGGAGAAAAACCTCAGGGAGCATCTTACATGTAAGTCCCCTGGTCCATTCTGACCGAGAGTCAAGATGTAGCAGCCCTTTGTTGAAGGGGAGCGGTGTTCACGCTGTTTTTATATTTTATTATCTAACTGCCCTCTAAAACTGTGATAACAACAGGGCTTTTGCCAGCAGTCTGTGAAATGCCTCCTTTCACCAAACCTTCAAAAAAGCTTAAGGAAAAATTTACAGTGGTGACCATGGATTAAGCAAATCATTTCATCCCCATTCCCTTCACCAACAGTGACGTTGACCATTTGTCATGTTGATGACCTTATTTCTTATTTTGTGAGTTGATTATTTTCCCATTAGTCTGTTCATCTTTTATTCCTTTGCAAAAAAACTTTATTTAGTAAGCATATTTACTTTTTGCAATGTGATAGGAATAATTTTGCCAGAATGCAGTGGTCTTTTCTTGTTGTCTTTATAAGTCTCCTTTTCATATTTAATTAAGGTGGTTAGATCTGTCTCTTTTATTACGATTTCTTTCTTTGTGTCATGCTGGGAAAGACTTTCCTGCTTTGAGATCAGTAAAATGGTAATCCACCCTGTGTTCCATTTCTTTTAGAATTTTGTGATTTATATTTCATCTTTTCATCCAATGTGTATAATAGAATATACCACGAGGTAAAGATCTGGGTTTTTTTTTCCTTTTTCTCTTTAAATAATTAAGGAATTATACCAGCACTTTAAAAATCATTATCCTTTTGCCAGTGATTTAAAAATGACACCTTCATTAGCTGTTACATCCAAGTGTGTTTCTGAAGTTCCCATGTGATGCCCTTTGGGGCAGTTTATTTTATTTGTTGTTTTTATAGATGCCACAAGAGACCTCGTAGGCTTTGTTTTCATTATAGGTTCAATCTTATATAGGGGGATGATAGATTTTTGCATATTTATTTAGTTTCCAGTCACTTTAGGGAACTCTTGTGCATTTTGACATTTTTTAATCATAGAAATTTTTCAAGGTAAACAATTGTATCAACTGCATACGATAACATTTAACTTGTATTTTCTAGCACTATTTCTAACATGTCTCTTTGACTCAATTTATCGGTATTTATCACTATATGTATTTGTTTAACTTCCCCTATTTTATTTTTTAGCTCTTTAATTTTCTTGCTTGATTCATGCTCAAATGTGATGGCTTGTTCTTGGGTTGCACTTCTTTTAAGAAGTCTTCTTCAAAAGCATTCTTGTCTTCAACATCTTGAAAGCAATGGTATCCAACTTTTGTTTTGAGGGACCTTTCCACTGGGCTCTTACAGTTTTTCTCATCTCCAAATAAGAAGGAACCTGTTTTGACCTGGCATTTCCACAGAGCATCCGCAGACCTAAGATGCTGTTAGAATCCCTTTTGTAAATCTTAGCTGTAGGGTTGGTTGACAAACATTTCTGCTAAAGTTCAGGAGCACAGGGTGGTGGGGGTTGGAGGGACTTGGAGTTGTGGGCAACTCTGGAAAGAGACCATCCTTCCTACACATGGTCCCTGTGTTTGGGGAAGCAGCCCAAGGAGACAGGGTTTGCTCATGACCAAGCTTCCAGGTCGTTATCAGCAATGACTTTGCCCACCTCTCCTCACGTTACTGTTGGCCAGTCATAGACAAATCCCACCTACCAGGCTGGGTTTTACTTTGGGTAACTTCTGCATGGGCTTCCTTGATGCTCAGCTGGTAAAGAATCCCCCTGCAATGCAGGAGACCCCAGTTTAATTCCTGGGTTGGGAAGATCCCCTGGAGGAGGGGATGGCAACCCATTTGAGAATTCCCATGGACAGAGGAGCCTGGCGGGCTACAGTCAGCCCTAAGCTGCTGCTAAGTTGTTTTAGTCGTGTCTGACTCTGTGCGACCCCATAGACAGCAGCCCACCAGGCTCCCCCATCCCTGGGATTCTCCAGGCAAGAACACTGGAGTGGGCTGCCATTTCCTTATCCAATGCAGGAAAGTGAAAAGTGAAAGTGAAGTTGCTCAGTCGTGTCCGACTCTGCGACCCCACGGACTGCAGCCTAGCAGGCTCCTTTGTCCGTGGGATTTTCCAGGCAAGAGTACTGGAGTGGGGTGCCGTCGCCTTCTCCGACAGTCAGCCATGGGGTTGCAAAGAGTAGGACACAATTGACTGACTAAGCACAGCACTGCCACCTCTGTGCAACTCCAGTGTCACTGATTCCAAATGCTCCCTCCTGCCCATCTGGCAGTGGTCCACTGACAGGCTACAAACTGGGGATTGCTAAGGGGTCCTTTCTGGAATCTCCTTCTTGAACTTCAAGGGAAGGTTCTGGGGTCCACGGTCCTGAAACACAGCTGTGCTAATGCACCTGTCACCACTGGCCATGCTTTGAACACGGGTGGCTGGCGACGACTCTGGAGATGCTTAAACATCTTAGTACATGAAGGCAGTTTTGGCACTGATGCTAAACATTTGCAGAGCAACCCCAGTGCCTAATCGTTCTCTTTCAACCTGGAAGAAGATCGGCTCTTGACGTTGCTGATCTTGCTGTTCAGTCGCTAAGTTACGTCCAACTGTTTGCAACCCCATGGGCTGCAGCATGCCAGGCTTCCCTGGCCTTCACTATCTCCTGGATTTTTACTAAACTCATGTCCATTGAGTCGGTGATGCTCTCCTACCATCTCGTCCTCTGCCGCCCCTCTTCTCCTCTTGCCCTCAATCTCTCCATCAGTATCTTTTCCAATGAGTCAGCTCATTGCTTCAGGAGGCCAAAGTATTAGTGCTTCAGCAGCGGTCTTTCCAGTGAATATCCAGGGTTGATTTCCTTCAGGACTGACTGGTTTAATCTCCATGCTGTCCAAGGGACTTTCAAGCTTCTCCTCCAGAACCACAATTTGAGAGCATCAGTTCTTCAGCACCCAGCCTTCCTTATGGTCCAACTCTCACATCTGTACATGACAACTGGAAAAACCACAGCTGTGACTAGACAGATCTTTGCCAGTGAGGGCTGTGAAAATGGGTACCCCTGGTCCCAGCCCTGTTGAAGATTTATGTACCTTTAAATGTATATTTGCCTAGTTCTTCTTAGCTATCTCCAAAGGCAGATATTAGATTCAGCTTTCCTCCTCATTCAGCAGACTTATGGAGGAATAACTGAATATCCATCCATGTAGAAACTTCAATCAATATAAATAAATTGCACCATTGGTCATTAAAGACCTTCCACCTTGACCCACTAGTTAAAACACTGTGATAAGGAAAAACATTTTATTGTCACAAATATTCCCCGTGGAAACTGGTAACAGAACATTCTCTGTTGTTTGATTTTTTTTCTTCAGGATCCTTCAAAAGTTTATGAATCTGATGAGTTGTTGTCAGTTCTTTTCAGTGAGAGGTTTAGTGTTGTCAACCTACACAAAAATGTAAGGATGTGCCTTCAAGTAGATTCAAGGTCATCAACATAATTTATCATGAGCACATCATCTGAGAGTTTATTTGGGAATTAGCATGTATCATCTTTCTTCTTCTTAAGATAAAAGCAACACACACACATGTGCACATGCATGGTGATTAAGTGGTGCTTCCGTACAAAGATTTTTTCTTTTAAACTTTATGTATCATGTTTGAGTTTTGAGGGTGACTCCTGGTCCCAATCCTTAGACCTGTATTTCTTGGTCTTCCATCGGATACTCTGTGACTTTACAGACACGTGCTGGGCTCGTGCCGGGCTGCTTTTGCCCTGCAGAGTGGAGCACCCAGCTCGGAAGCACCACAGCTGCAGACACAGTCTCCCTGGTCATTTCGTTGCCTCCTCTGAAGGTTTGGTTCAGCAGTAGAATGCTCTCCTTTGTTTTGATTCCTGTACTGTTTCCTCCAGGCAAAACTTGGCATCAGGCAGCTCTGTTTTGGCCTCCATCCAAGCAATTTAGCACCACAAGCTTCTCATTATAAGATGGGTTCACCTGTAGGATGGTCCCATGGTCTGGATACTGAGCCCGCATTATTATTATTAAGACGCTGCTTCTGTTCAACATATGTTCGCAGCACAGACAGTTAATTTCCCCGTATACAGACCTAGAGAGGTTCCTTGAGGGCTGGTGCTTCTTT
Source organism: Procapra przewalskii (assembly GCA_006410515.1). Classification (NCBI taxonomy): domain Eukaryota; kingdom Metazoa; phylum Chordata; class Mammalia; order Artiodactyla; family Bovidae; genus Procapra; species Procapra przewalskii. The sequence goes on along the minus strand of SJYF01001869.1, from coordinate 53,611 downwards.
GTCCTTGTTGGGAATTGGGAGAGCAGCTAGCTAACTTTCCAGCTGTCCCCTTTAAAATGAGAGATGGCAAAGACCACAATTAGAACAAACGAATTGCCGGCGTGTCTGTTCCTCTGCTGGAGAATGGGCCTTGAATTGCTCTGAATCTTTGAGAAACCATTTTCACTTGGGGTCACTATGAAACCATGTTTACGGTCCGTATAAACTGTCTTTAATTTGAAAGGTGGTATGGGTTACCTCAGCCCGTTGGTATCATCCTACTCCAAAGCTGATCTTCTTTCAGGTTGAAAGAGAGATTACACACTGGGGTCGCTCTGCAAATGCCAAAACTGCCTCATATACTAAGATGTTTAAGCACCTCCGGAGCTGTTGCCAGCCACTGGGCTGCTGGGAACACTAAATCAATCTGTTGTATGCGCAAAGCTAAGTCATTTATCTGTCAGGTAGTATTTCATTTAAAACATATTTCTGTGCAAATGAAATACGTAAAAGAGTCTATTTCCGTCCCCAAGTCTGGCAGTTCCCATTATTTCATGGATAAAATTGTCTTTTTAATGGAGCAAGGAGGTCCTTGGGCTCATTGGCCTTGGACTTCCTAAGGAGCGTCTATTGACATCATTGCAAATGTCTCATGATTGTTAGAGGTGCTTGAGTCCTGTCTGATTATTGATTCTCCCCCAACCTACCCTTGAGTGTCACTCAGAGGAACACTCATATCGGAAGGTCTGTTGAGGTTTTCCATGGTGACTTCTTGACAAAGTATCCATCTGTTTTCTGATTTGAAGCCCTATTTCATAGCCTTCTACTGAAGGCTGGGCAAGCTTTTTGAAGCCTGAGTTTATCTCACGCTCAGATTTATGCTCCCGGACTCTCCAACGAGGACATGCCTTCAGGCCCCCCGGGGTCTCCTGGCAGATGCCAACTCCACTGTACCCTCGTGTCCTACACCCTCCCTGTGCCTGTTCCGTTAAAATTTTCCCCTTTTCCATCAGAAATAACAAGTAGGAGTTGGATGAAGCATAACTGGCTCTCTTCCATCATTTCTCTATTTTTTTTCCTACAAATGAAATGAATCATTTGTAAGTTGATGCATTTAATATGGGGATCGTGGTCTGGTATCATTTCTCCAGACCTGGAATCTGATTAATGACACACCATTTCAGCTGAATTTATGTCCCTATTCACCTGGGAAAATGCAGTTTGTTCTTCCTTCACAAATAGAAAGGAACGGCACAGGAATCGGGTTTCTCATACTGTGTGTGCCAAAGGGGAGACAGAAAAGGCTGCCTGCGGGGGAGAGAAGCCCTTTTAGACATTTTAAAGTAGTCGTATTGAGTCTCAGTCCCAGTCTCTGTGTCCCATTGGACTGGTTTTTACTCCTTCAAAATTGATCTTTCTACTTTAAGATGCTCCGCATATTGAGGTGTTCAGGGGACTACCTCCCCAGGTGCCAGCTCGTCCTGGGCATCACCAGCTTCTCTCCCTCCTATGAGCTCCCTCCCCCCATCTCAGATCAGCAAAGGCCACTGGAGCCTCTCTGCTGAGCATCCGGAGGTGACCGCGGCTTTAACTTTCTGACTACACAAGTCTCGTGTGGCTCAGATGGCAAGGAATCCGCCTGCAGCGCAGGAGACCATGAGTTTGATCCCTGGGTCAGGAAGATCCCCTGGAGAAGGGAATGGCTACCCACTCCAGTATTCTTGCCTAGAGAATTTCATGAACAGAGGAGCCAGGCAGGCTACAGTCCATGGGGTCACAAAGAGTTGGACACGACTGAGCAACTAATACTCTCACTGTCTAATTCAGAGAGAGTTCCATGCCGATGGCGCTAAATTCCCATTCTCTACATATTTCTAAATGTCAAAAAGAGATACTGGGATCATTTCGATGCCTTATCTGAGCAGGCATGGTTGGCTAACTCTAAAGTGAGCCCTTAGGTTTGTAGGCACACAACTTCTCCAAACAGGATCTGATGGCTCCAGGCCCCAGCTCAGGGGGCTGCAGGGCAGGACACCCTAAAACTACTCAGGGTTATGAGTGCCCTGAGAGGTCGAACCAGTGGAACCCAGAGAAGGGGCTGATCCAAGCTCATGGCATGGCCACTGGCTGCTCCTGACAGCTTTGGACCATTGCTGGGAGTAAGGAAAAGCCATTTCTTTGCTCTCTGATCTTCCCCAAATCCTTGTTCCAAGGTCTGCCCATCGAGCCCCTCTGGGACACCCTAGTCATCCAGGTCACCTTCTTGCCTGTCACATGCTGTCCTGGCAACAAGCCCTGAGGGCTTGTCCTGTGAGCGGACAGTGTGCTCAGCCCGCCTTCCTGACCCTGCCTCCTCCAGGCCAGCCGTCACTGTGCCTTGTCCCTTTCCACCCTCCACATCTTGCCACATTCCATGCTGGGCATGTATCCCCAACGGGCCTGTTAGCACAAGGTGGGGCCTCTGTCGGGGGATGCTCTCTGCTGCTGCTCATGCCCACCACTCCCCATACCTCGGGCAGGACCTGGTGACTCAACGGCCTGAGCATCCGACTCCTCGGGTCCTCCAGCATCACTGCTGGCCTGGGCGGCCACCCCCGGCACACATTCCACCTCTACGTGGGCGCCTTGGGGCTCCTCTGGGCCTTCCTTTGCCCTGGGAGACAACAGGGCTGGTCCCAGTCCACTCAGTTCATCAACACGTATTTTCAGAGCACACACCATGTGCCAGGCAGTGCTGAGTGCCCAAGGTGGTGTGAACAGACGTGAGGCTCCAAGCTCCGCTTTCTGCTTGCTGGGTTTAGGAAGTGCGCCCAGGGTTACCCGGACTTGGCTTTGTCTCCTGAGGCCAGACTCCAGTCTGCCACCTTGGAGTCGGTCCCCAAGCGGTGGGGTGGAATTCTGGATTTTGTGGATAGTGGGGTACAAGCCAGTCTGTGTGCTACCAGCGTCCTGGAGAAGGGGAGAGGTTGGGGACAGTAGTCAGAGTGCTGGTGGAGCAGGTAGTGGACAAGGGTACAGGCTTTCCTGCTAAGAGCCTGCGAGAGTTTCAGAACGTCTCCGTGGCTTGTCCATAGGTTGGGTGTTACAGCCTCTGTGAAGCTGGTCGGACTGTTCACCAGAATAACTGGCAGCTGTCTCTCTGGTCCTGTGTATCAGCACACGGGCTTCCCGAGGCCTGGAGAGACCTTGGAGCCTGGCCCCCTCCTGAGAGGTGACAGCCCTGCTAGGCTGACGGAGGCCACGGTGACCACTCCCTGCCGGGTGAGGCCTGCCTCCACTCCCGTGAACAGTGACATTTCCCAAGGAGATGGGCAAGAATGCGTGCGATGGGACACGCTTCCTCCCGCAGACTCAGTATCTTGCCGTCTTAGCCCTTCTGCTGGGGAGCGACTTGGCAGGAAAACTGAGTTAGGTGGAAATATGCTCTCCGTGTCAGGACAATTCCATCCAGGAAGCAAGCTTCAAGGTTGGCATGGGTTGGCAGCCAGTTTAGAGCATGGCATAGTGGCTCTTCCTATTTCTATTTTTATTTAATTGGAGAAACAGAGCTTTGAGTGGAAAAGTATGATCATGAGACTTAATTCAGAGCAAGCATGACGCACATCTCCATGGACAGACCCTTACCACGTCTCCACTTATTTAACCTTATCTGGATGGTTAAGAAAGAGCAAAACTAGATTTATTTGTTCTACAAAATCTGATCAAGTCAGTAATTATTAGGCATCTCAAGGTTTTAGAGGACACTGTCTGGATGGAGTGTGTCTGGTCACGTGATGTGTGTGCTGGCGGGTGTGTGTCCCGCTGCTCAGTCTGCACAGCTCTTCTGCAAGCGGAGGCACCGGGTTCCTGAAATCCAGGGAGGGTCCCTGGGAGGAGCTGCAGGGGGCTTTCCTGGAGGATCTCGTCATCCCTCTGCCCCTCACACCCTGACACCACATGCATCTGTTTTTATCCAGAGGGCAGCCCTGAAATGCAGGCAGGAAGAAAAGTCTGACGTGGCCGTAGACACCTGAAGGGCTCCAGCCCCCAGCCACGGGAGGAGGCCGCCTTTCCCTCGCAGCGAACACTGAGCGCAGCCCAGGACCACTGCCCGTCAGGCACTTGCCAACCAAGCGGTCCCCCAAGGCCTGTGGAGCGGGAAACAGCAGCGCTGGGCTGGCCGCATCCACCCCAGGAGCGCAGGCCGTGAGGTTCGCTCGCCTTGGCTTGCATTGCCAGGTAATGGTCCTCGTGGCACTGGCAAGGCCACTCATTGGAACTGACACTCCGTGATGGGCTTAGACAAACACGGGGGCCTGGCCGGCCTCCTGGAGCCCGTGATGGGGAGTGACCCAACGTGGTTATCGTTTGATTGAAACGATCAACTCATTTCCCATAGGTCACGGGAT
>SJYF01001869.1:21757-39975 GCA_006410515.1 Procapra przewalskii | reverse complement strand
AAAAAAAAAAAAAGGCAGTGAGTGTCTTACACACACAGCTGAGACCTGCACACACAGGGGATCTGGCTGGGTTGAAATCCCACAGGGTAAAGATGCCTATTGAAATCGGGCCATCATGGACTTTTCAGCTGTTAGAAAACAGCCAGTGCTGGTTGTGACGAGAATGAGGATGACCGTGATGGCCATTCTGTCCCTTAGACAGCCCTGCTCCCCCTACGGTGCAGAGCTAAAACCATCTCTGCTTCCAGATTCTGCAGGGGAACCCCAGAAAATAATAAAGGTATTTTCTGAAAAACTCCTTAGTCGGTGGCATAAACCTGGAGCACTGACATGTATAGCTTGAGGCTTATTTTTAGATCCTCTAGAGAATGAATGTGTGTGTGAGAGAGTCAGAGAGAAAGAGCAGAGAGAGAACGGTTTAAATCATAATAACTTCATAAAACAGAGTTTTCTTGTAATATTCTTTGGTAATGTTGAGCTGAAAATAGATTTACAATCAAAATGGGCTTAATCTGATATTAAAGAATTCTCTTAAAATCCCCCAAACAATTGAGTTTTTTTTTCTCCCTTTGGTTTGTTTTGCATTAGCTCCTCCAAGAGGCTGTGGATATAAAGAAATATACTGATGTTAATTATAATAAGATGAGTCTTATGTTGGTTAGTGGAAGTAGTTTCAGCTCCAGATATGCTACCAATAGCCTTTGTGTTTAACTGAGAGGGTGCCTACCGCCCAGAGAGACAGGTGACTCCCCAAGGGACAGGACACTGCCTGACATGGGGCCTTTTTGACAATAATGGACCGCGAAGTGGATGCTTTCTAAGGTTAACTCGTAATTCTGCGTCCACAGCCAGAACATTTGAAAGGATTAAAAATCTAGGTCTTCCCTGGGGATGTGGCACTGGACCCGAAGGTTCTGGCCTAGTCCTTGGGTGACTCGGATCAGAAACTGGGAAACTGATAAATTTTAGAAAAAATCTCCACCAGAACAAGTACACAGTCTCTTCTGGAAGACAGCCTTGGCATCAAAATCGCATCATTTTTGCTTGGCTCTTTGTCCTCATGGAGGTCTTTTCATGTCTGGGGAGAGAATCTGTTTCACTGCACAGCTATTACTTCAGTTGATGAGGGCTAATAAAAATTCTTAATTAAAAATAATTGTATTAATGATAATATCATAATCATGAGCTGTAATTCCTAGTTTTGCATATAGAATCACTTGATTTTGAAACAAATCATCACCTAGCTCTGTTGGCTTCCTATTGACCAAATTAATCACATAGTAGAGAATATTTTGATGCTGCAGCCAATTTTCTTTATGATTCACAGCATCTTAGGAGCTCCTGGTTTTGATGGAACCACGCTGCACAGTTCGCTTGCCTGCAGCAAAAGTTCTACTGAACCAAACTCTTTGCAGTTTGGTGAGAGACATCTGCATCTGTCTCTGGTGAAGCTCCACCATGATTCACACTGGCCATAGTATCTCTCCCACCACTTTCCGTGTCTTTACAATCAGATGATGCTTTGGGACACAGACAAGGATTCGCTGTAATTGCTCTAACATGACCATTGTTGCGTGACCAGAAGGTTTAATTTTTTGCAAAGTGTTCCAGGCTCCCATTGCTACCGACCATGCTCTTCTTTGGTAAATGGAGGGAAAACTTCTCAAGAGCAGGAAGTGCAAGCAGAGACCCAACCAGGACCAACCCCGGTGGTCCACACGGGGTCTTTGGAGACGATTTGAAGATGAAGCTTCTCCTGCACGCTCACCTCGAGTTCTTAAGGATGCCCTTTGCCCTGAAGCTTTGCAGTCAGAGGTGCGATGCCTGCTCCCATGACTTTAAAGGTAAATCATGAATTCAGAGGAGTGTCACGTGTGATTGATAGCTCTGAAAAGTAAGAGGCAACCAAGAAATGAGTAAGCTGACTATTCCAGGTGGAATGATGGATTTTTTTTTTTTAACTCTAATGACTCCATGTAAATCTGTCTTGGCTATAGAGGTTTATGAATAAACTCAGGGCCAAATTCTTAGTCATTCGAAGGTTCTGAGATTTCAAATTGCGTATCACCTGCTGTCAAGGAAGGATTCTAAGAGGATTACTGCTTTAGAGCTGCTTGGCTTTTGGCGCTTGCCCCAGTCCTTTATGACGTCTGGCAAGAGTGCCGGTGGAGAAGCCATTTGCTCTTAGTGACTCTGGGAGCTGAATTCTACCCCTGAGGACCTGTGGGCAGAGTGGAGGGAAGAAACCCTAGTTTTTGATAGCATCTTGAGTCTCACTTTTTGGATCTTGGCAAAGAACCTCAGATTACAAGTATAGCTATAACAGGTTGAACTGTATCCCACTCCACCCCACCCCATTCCACAATAAAAAGATATATATCTACCCAGAGTCTATGAATGTGACTAAAGGTTCTTTGCAGATGTAATTAACTGAAGACTCATTGAAAAGAGATCTTACTTGATTTAAGGTGAGTCTCAAATACAAAGACAAGAGTCCTACAAAGAAGAAGGGGAGGGACTTCCTCAGTGGCCCAACGGCTAAGAATCAGCCTTGCAATGGCAAGGGATGTGGGTTCAGTCTCTGGTCAGGGAAGTGAGATCCGGCATTCAGTGATCAGCTAAGCTCAAGTGCCACAACTAGAGAGGCCGCAAGCCACGGTAAAGTTCCTGCATGACCCAACGGTGATGGATCTCATGTGCCACAGCTAAGGCCCAGTGCCCCAACAAATATTGTTCTGAAAAGAGTGGGGCAACAGAGCTGTGTAGCAGGAAGGTCTCATGAAGATGGAAGATGGAGGTAGCCTGGGAATAACGCCTTTAAAAATGAAGGACACCGAGGGCCACCAGGAGCTCCTGAGGAGCCGGGAGGGAGGCAGCGGACAGATCCTCTCTCAGCCTGCAGAAGGAATTCACTCTGCTCAGACCTTGGATTTGTACTTCTGGCCTCTAGAACCTCGAGGGAATACAGAGAGAGCTGTGGTTTTAAGCTGCCCGTTTGTCTGTGGTCATTTCTCATGGCAGCCCCAGGAAACGAACACACTGTCTCTAATTGGTGTTCTGGCCACTTCCATCTCTATGAGAATTTTAAGTGAACGTAATATTTCCTTCCCCAGGTTTCTGTACTTGTATTGCATATGTGAAAGGCAGGTTCATTTCAGCAGGTGGATTTCTGTTGGCTATAGGATGCCTCTGTGTTCTATAGCCCTGTTTACACCACCTCAGACCTCAAGGGCACCTTAGTATGGCTTCTGCCTTGGGTCAGGTTCCCTGAAGCAGAGCCTGAGGCAGGGTTTCAGATGCTTGTGGCTAATTGCAGGAATGAGCTTCTGGAAACACGTTTAACGGGAGAACCAGGAGCAAGATAAGAAAGGAGTAGGTGAGAAAGGATCTGGTCTCAGCTAAAGCCCGGCCAGCCCTGGCCCAGGGGTGGGTAGTGGAAGGGAGCTAGGGAGCATATATTACATCCCCCACCAGCCTCCTTGCTGGGGAAGGACAGCACGCCAGGGGGCTAGTGCCAGGCAGAGTTAGGAAAATGAACTGTGGGTCCTTGGCGGCGAGTTTGGTATTTGGAGATTATGGAAGCTACGAGAAAGTGGGATGTTTCTGTAAAGTTTTAAGGCAATTCAGCTCAAGGCTGGATCTCAGATACTAGAACTAGACCACTCCCCAAGCTCTAACTTTGGGCAAGTTGCTTGAAGTGCATTTGCCTCAGTGTTGTTCATCTGGAAAATGGGAGTTCTAAGGCTCTTGTGAAAATCAAAGAGAGATAGTGAAATGGTCAGGTCAGTGCCTGGCCCGTGGTGTGTGCTTGGAGAGTTTTAGCTGCAAAGAGCCCAGAAGGGTGCCTGGACTTTTGCAGGAGCCCCATAAGCATCTGCTGAATGAGACCTTGTGTCATGTTGCGCAACTTCACACACACACTTTATGTCCTTGTGTTTGTTTTAATATGAGTTTTCTTTAAATGCACATGGTTAAGGTAATTGCTCCAGGAGAGTGTGTCTGGCTGACATTCGGTGTGGCCTCCCAGGGTCCTTGTGGGTTCATGGGATGTGATCTCTTCTCCGTGCCTGATGCGTCCAGTTGAAAAAGAGGGCTTAGGATGGGATTTCACAAATCCAGCCTTGGTCTACAATGACAACGTTTCACATATGTTAAAAGATTTTCAAGGTCAAGGCCTTTTTTTTTTTTTATGCCAGAGACGGGGGAGTGGGCCAGGCCACGGTGGCGGGTTTACATGTTGCTACACAAAGCTCTTCTAATGAGTAGGAGTGGTCATGAAGTCCAGAATGAAAGCATGAAAAAGTTAGAAGATCCAGGTCGCAAATCTCTGCTCACAATGGTAGACCTTCTGAAACTCAGCTAGTGGGATGAGGTGGGAGTACATTTTTCTCTGTCTCATAGTTAGCCATTTCTCTAAAAATACAGCCTCATTGTGTGTCTCGTGGAATATTACTATGGGATTGAGTAATAAAAGAAACGTCATTATAAATGTGTGTAACAGAACAAAGGAGGTTGCCATGGGAACCTTGACTCTTAACTTCCAGAAATTTCTGAGTCTGATTCATGAACTTAATGTTTCAAGGACCTAGCTGTTGTACTAAACATAGACAGAATGCCATTTTAGATAGCACCTTTCTATCTAAAAATCCCCAAATGCTTTCTAAAGCACTCTGAGATATTTTGTCAAGGCCATGGTCTTTCCAGTAGTCATGTATAGACATGAGAGTTGAATCATAAAGAAGGCTGAGCACTGAAGAAATGATGCTTTCAAACTGTGGTGCTGAAGAAGACTCATGAGAGTCCTGTGGACAGCAGGGAGATCAAACCAGTCAATCCTAAAGGAAATCGATGCTGAATATTCACTGGAAGGACTGATGCTGAAGCTGAAGCTCCAATATTTCAGCCACCAGATGCAAAGAGCCGACTCATTGCAAGAGACCCTGATGCTGGGAGAGATTGAAGGCAAGAAGAGAAGGTGATGGCAGAGGGTGAGATGGTTAGATGGCATCACTAACTCAAGGGACATGGACTTGAGAAAACTCCAGGAGACAGTGAAGGACAGGGAAACCTGGAGTGCTGCGTTTCCATGGGATCACTAAGAGTTGGACACGACTGAGTGACTGAAAGACAACGAAAGAGACAATTTGATGGTTTACGGTAAAGCACTTAATTGACACCAGTTCAGTTCAGTCACTCAGTCGTGCCCTTGACATCCATACACATGTGGATAAGCAAAAACAAGGACTCCAACTTTCCCATGGTGATACTGCATGCCAAAGCATACATACAAGTAGACTTCTGTATGTGGGGTTTTAGCAAAGTTCAAGCTTTTCCAAGTTGCTCCCTGGATGAGAAGCACACTGTGTGTCCTTGGGCAAACCTGAAGACACACAGCTACTGAAGGAGCCTTAGGTCTTTCCTCACAACAGAACTACACCTCTGATGAAAGGGCAAGTGTCCGTTGCTCAGTCATGTTCAATTCTTTGTGTCCCCATGGACTGTAGCTCACCAGTCTCCTCTGTCCATGGGATTTCCAAGGCAAGAATACTAGAGTGGGTAGCCATTCCCTTCTCCAGGGGATCTTCCCAACCCAAAGATCAAACCCCAGTTTCCTGCACTGCAGGCACAGTCTTTGCCATCTGAGCCATCAGGAAAGCTCTAAACCTCTGATGAGAGGTTCCCAACCCAAACCCAGAAGTTCTTGAGATCTGTTTTTGGAAGGAGATCAAATTAGACAGGGGAAGAAGCAAAGAAAAGTGAAAGAGAACCGAGAGGATTCTTGGTTCACAAACTACCTCCACGTGCCTTTGGACATTCAAGAAGGAACTTCAAGTTGGGCTCTAAAGTCTGGGGATGACCATGACTGTTTTTTCTTTCTCCAGGAAGTGCCTTGACCTTCAGCCTTTCAGAAGCTAGTCCAAGGACTCTAAGGTTCGAGCATGAAGGTTTCAGGATGGCTATGATTGTTCCAGCAAATTCTAAGCATGCGTGTCCTGTGATGTCCAGCCATCAGTGAGGAAGGGACATGGTTTGGGCAAGGGGCTGACCCCTGACCCAAGCAGGATGGCTGCTCAGTGACAGTCTGGCTTCTTCTCTCCAGTTTGATTGGGAGGCAAATACAAACTTCTCCTGGGAGACAGCAGTATGAAATGCCCTGCTCAGAGTATCCGTAATTCATCTGCTTCAGAAATTCCTGCTCTGGAGCTCACAGCATCCAGAGAGGGATTCCAGAGCCAGGAATCCAGAAGAATCAGGAGCCAGGAGCAAATATTCCATGAGACACATGGACACTTAACTGATTCCTGAGCCATGCTTGAGGTACCTTATCATCCCCTGTAGGCTACCTGGGGACATAGCAGGTGTGCATGCTGGGGCCTCCCACACCAGAAATACCCATGGAGGAGCTAAAAAGGTGATGCACTGGAATGAAACTGTTGCATGTTTTGAGGGTAGGTGGGCCAATGGTCAGGGAAGGGACAGGAAGGCGGCTGGTCCTTGAAGAGGCAGGTGTCAGAAGCAGAGGCCTTCCTGCCAGGAATAGCTGGAAACTCAGCCACACTCCCAGGACTTGTCGTATTTGATTTGTAGGAGCTGGGAAATCCTCTGCCTTCTCCATCAGTATGTCCTGAATGTCTGAATAAAGGAATGAGAGCTACCATTAAACCATAAGGAATTAGAAGTGAAAATGTAGACATATGTGCACTGGGTTGGGCTTCCCCAGTGGCTCGGCAGTGAAGAATCGGCCTGCAATCCAGGAGGCATAAGGGACACAGGTTCAATCCCTGGGTCGGGAAGACCCCCTGGAGGAGAGCCTGGCAACCCACTCCAGTATTCTCGCCTGGAGAATCCCATGGACAGAGGAGCCTGACAGGCTACAGTCTATGGGCTCGCAAGAGGAGGACACGACTGAGTGACTTCAGTGGCGTCACCCTGAGGACCGCACTTCAGTGATCAGACCAGCGGTTTTCTAGTCCCACGGTTGTCCCCACATTTTAATCCAATCCTCCCACCCTCTCCCTCTTGCTTACCAAAGGGCCCCCACCCCTGCCAGACACTTGCCGAGTAAGGAGCTGCGGGGATCCTGAGGAGGCCGTTAGAACACTTCCTCTGAAGACCCCACACCTGACTCGGTGAGGTCCTCACCCAGGAACCTTTCTTTCGTTCTCCCTGACAGGACAGGGTGAACCCAAACTCGCTTTCCTGAGACATTCACATCCCTGAGGTCAAAACCCCTGGAAGAACCCCAGACTCTTTCCCTCACCAGGAAAAATGTGTGGGTGCCTTGAGCCTCTCCGCAGGGCTGGCCCCCCACCCTCTTTCATCCGAGACCCCCTCCTTCAGACTGGAGGCAGGTGTGCTAGGCCCATAGGTGGCCGTCCAGGGTGGCCCTCCCTGCGGCTCGGGCGACCTTCGCGCGCGGTCCCCAGGGCGCGGGGCGCGCGCGGTCCCCAGGGCGCGGGGCGCGCGCGGTCCCCAGGCTGCAGGGCGCACATGGTCCCCAGGGCGCGGGGCGCACGTGGTCCCCAGGCTGCAGGGCGCACGTGGTCCCCAGGCTGCAGGGCGCACATGGTCCCCAGGCTGCAGGGCGCGCAGGCTCGTGGCGCATGTGTGCTGGGGGCCGGGCCGGCCGGCAGGCGCGCGGCGTCAGGCAGAGCCCCCTGACGATTGCTGTGCTTCCCGATTCCCTGTGATGCGTTAGAGAGACAAGAAGGCAGAGCCGGCTGATACAATGGTGGTTTCCTCAGGACTCCGGGACTGAATTAATTGTGTACACCTTGAGGAAAGAGTGGAGGGAACAATAGGAAAGCTCCCTTTAAAGTCGTCTTATTAAGGGAGAAGCAGCCTGGCCTCTCTCTCGCAGGGAACCTCCGATCTGCCTTATCAAACACAAGGTGCTTGCCGGATGCAACAGGTTCCTTCCTCCAAAGCTGTGTTCTTACATCCTCACACCCCCTGTAGGCTTTGAAATCAGTGTTCAAAGTGGACTTTCTGAATTCATGAAAACCCACAGGTCTGTAATCCATCCCTAATGGAAGTCAAACATGACACCGGCGAGATAAAACGCGGTGGCCTCCCCCTCTGTTCACAGTAGGTGTCTGTGGATAATAAATATTTTATTTTACTACAAAAACAAATAACTAAACATACCCCCTGTGTTTGTTCTGAACTCGACAGTAGCTTTTGTGAGTTTACTCTATTTCAAAGCCGAGCAAGGAAACCAGAGCCTCACGTCGGCAACTAGGTGTGCTCATGCAAAAGGAAACCAAAGCTGCTTTCATTCTCTACAAACAGGGTATTACAGGATGCCAGCCTGTGCCCCTACGTGGAGGGACTTGTTGGCCCTCTTTGGCCAAGTCCTAGTCTGGGGAGCAAAAAGGAGCCGCCACAAAGGCAGACCAAGAGCAATGATGTTTGGCATTCGTTATCTCTTGACCTAAGTGGTTATGATCAGCTCTCCATAGCCAACCTTCACCGAGAAAATATCAACACGTTGACTGACTTGGTGCCCTGTGAATTTCACCTTCCTGTACCCCAGATGCATCTGTCCTGTGTCCTCTAGTCCTTCCAGAACAGAGAAAGATGAGTCAAATTCTTAGGCTACCAGTCTCCAGGAGGATTCAAGACCGACTTCAATGAAAATCACCTTGTTCCATGGTCTCCACCAGGCTGTAGCAGCACTATAATGATAGTATTTTCATGGTTTCAAGAAAGTACATCTGATAAGCTACAAGCTTGAAATCAGATCGGTGGTGGAGTGAGTAAAGTGGGCAATACTGGACAGTCGTCTGTTGATACTGCCAAATTTATGACTGTTTATGATTTGTCTGCTTTGGGAATCTTCTGAGTTGGTGAAAACACTGATAATTCTTCTGGAACATTATCTGACCTTCTGCTTCTCTGGTCACGTTGCTATGACTTAGAGGCTGAGGGAAGATTTCATGAGACAAAGGCTCCAGTGCATTTGTGTAGGCCAGTGGCCACATGGAATACAGTCCCTGGAACACAGTGTAGCAGCGACCAGAGTTAGGGGAGGCTTAGGCCAGGTCTGGGTGGAAGGTATGGGCAGTAAGCATTATGCTGTTTAGTCTTCCTCTTCGTCTTCCTGTCCCACCGTTTCTTCTGGTTTCAGAGTATACAGATCTGTGTGAATTCTCAGAGCAGCACAGAAGAGCAACCCAACAGAGTGTCAGCAGGGCATATCCTCAAAACCTCTGCTCTTCCTCTGTAAGATTGACTATGCATGTCAACTCAGAGGGTGTTTTTGGATGAGATTAGTATGCAATTCAAGGAACTCTGAGTAAAGCAGATTGCCCTCCCTCGTGTGGTGGGCTGCGTCCAACCAGTTGAAGGCCTGAATGAAACAAAAAGATGGACTTTCCTGAGCGGGAGGGAATTCTCTGGCAGACTGCCTTCAGATTGGACCTGCGCCAGAGGCTCTCTTGGGCCTCTAATCTGACAGCTCACACTGCAAATTGGGTCTTGCCAGTCTTTACAATTGTGTAACCCAACCCTTTATCATAAATCTCTTTCTCTTTATATACATGTTTTATTGGCTCTGTTTCTCTGGAGAACACTGACTAATATGGCCTCCCAGCCAAACCCAATAAGAATTAGATGCTATCTAATAAGAATAACACGGTTGCTGGCTTATCCTTAGTGGATTCTACTTAAGGCTCCAGGAGCCCCAGGAAATGTCTCTTTTGATTTTACTGAGCTATGTCTCAGTGCAATGCACCCCCCTGCCCCAGCCTTTATTCACCCAGCTTGTGACACAGTGAAGATCATACCATTTTGAATTCACTGCAACCAGTTGCTACTGACATCAATGACATTTTTTGCTGAGTGCTTCCTTAAAGGGCGCTTCATGAGAAAGAGAAAGCTACCCTGACTCTTTTTAAAGGAAAAGATATAGAAATTATTGTGTTTCATTTTTGCAATGGCTCCTCTGAAGCTCCATTTCAAATCTGGTGTTGAAGTACAGAATCTATATAGTTTCTTACCAAAAACATGTTCTTTCTCCTGTTTTCCTTGTCAGCATTGCCTTTCCCCACTTTGTTCTCTTTTCTTTTTCCCCCCACTTTTGTTTTCTGTCTCCAAGGGGCTGACATGATTTGGGAGAGAAGGTGTAGAAAGAAGTAACAGTGGCTAGAGCTCATGCTTAGGGTCCTCCCTTCATCCTTATCACTCTTGTTCTCATCCTGGGATTACTGCTGGGGGCTCTGTTCCAGGGATTCAGCCAACCAGGACTCCCGGCAGGAGATCAGAGGGTGGTTGGACAGAAGACTCAGGGTGCTTGCTCTCCCTGTGAGGTGCCTCAGGCTGGCTGTGTCCCCCGAAGGGACCTCCCTGTTCTGTCAAGTAGGGTCTGACCTGATCTATCTTCCTGCTTCCCACGTCTGGCCACTGTTCCCCCTCCTCATTCATATGGGCATCAAGGTAGTAATGGCTCTATTGTGGGGGGGTCCTCACAGTATCCCCCATAGTTTCCAATTCCCTCCACCCCCCACATCCCTGTAATTAGATCCTCTGTCAATAAGCTCTCCTTGAATTGGCTTTGCAGGGGCAGCAGTGGTAAGTGGACTAGATGGAGGTTTTTCCCAGAGGCCTGGGGAAAATGTCTTTGTGCAGGGCTGCCTGGGGGCATGATGGACCAAGGGCCCCACAGAGACCTAGATGTCCTGCGGTCCCCTGCCTGGCAGCTGGCTGGACAATGGTGTCTGGAGGGGACCCTTTGCAGAAGGACCTCTGTTCAGCCCGCCATAGGCCAGTTCTCCCTTGCTTCAGATGGGCTCTGATGTGGGGAAGAACAGTCTGATGGACAGCATCTCTGCTGGACAGCCTCTGGGCCACATAGAAAGATGTCTGATTGCACACACAGACCCTGTGTGTACCTGGCCACTTGTTCCTCATGTGGACTGGTCTGAGCAGAACTGTGTCCCAGTGACTGTCCTAAGTTCCCAGAGCAGGCTGGCCCACAGTCTGTTGGTTCCATGTGTTTAACTAAGACCCTAAATATTCCTTTAATACAGTTTGGGGAACTTTTTTATGTGTTCCAGTGGTTTATATCATCATTCTTACTGTACTAAAATTTACATGCCCTTTTTTAAAAAAAATAATATTGTCATGTAAATTTTTGTAAGCTCCAGGGTTATTTTATGACCCATAAACTGAGACAATATATTAAAATCTTGGAAGAATTTAATATCAGCAGCAGATTATCCTAAAAAAAGAAAAACCCACACCTAATTCCTGGGTATTAAAGGGACAGAGGCGTATCAAGTATGTTAAAAGGTTTAATAGCTGTTAGTAAATTTTACTGCTGCTGTCAATAACCCCATAATATATTGGGCTAGTTAACAGGTCAATGGAACATGTTTATATCTTGCTATAAACTGTTTACCCAAGAACAAACTAATTTCTAATGATAATGAAACATGGAGTCAATAAATATTAATTTTAGCATTTCTAATTTAAATACAATTTTTTACATCTGCCATAAATGTTGGGCTGGCAGCATTAAGACATATATTATTGGTTTTGTGTACCAAGGGCAAGTGTGTTAAGAACTTGCTGTGATATTTGGCCTGTAACACAATGTTTGTGAGTGATACTGCCTTCAAGATATGTGATTCTTTATTTTGCTATTAAATCCATAATATTACTAAGGATGCATCTAAAATTTTTGTTCAGCCCTTATCCATTTTAATGTATCTTTTAAAAATAAGCATATTTTAAATGCATCTTTAAAAATGGTACCTTTTAAAATCATGGCATGTTCTTACACTGAATACATTTTGAATTCCCAGATAAGTTCTTTTCTTGATTCTAGTGACTTTCATGCAATTAATTCAGTTTTGCATTAACGACAAACCCGGCAGAAGTGACTCTCCGTTTCTGTGAAGGGCCTGTTTCTGGGGAAGAAGCACAATGCCATAAACTGGTTGTGTTTCCAGTGGGTTAGAGAGGTGAGGGGTGAACAGTTCATGACGAGCCCTTCTGTGAAACAGCCACACTTGGAAAGTGGATGTTTCTAAGATCTTTTCATCCCGCGGGGTCTCCTGAAAAAGGGTCCATGTGCACACAGACGCAGATGGAGAGGATCTGACCGTGGCTCTCTTCAAGGCAGAGGAGATGTCACGGATGTTACTCCCTGGTGGACAAGGGTTTATAGACCTCCCTCTGCTTGGCACGTTACTGGGCACAGCATCCATCTGTCTGTCTACCCTTCTGTCCATCTGCCTGTTCCTGCCACTGATGTTGCCTGAGTTAGCTCTCCACTCAGAGCCCTTCTCACCCTGCTGAGTTTCATCTCTTCTTACAAATTCTTCCAAGGTTGCTGGTGGGAACTGAACTGTGCCACCCATATAGCCCCCAAAACTCATATATTGAAGCCCTAAACCCCAGTACCTGAGAACATGATTGTAGAATGAATGGCCCTTTAAAGAAGTAATTTAAGGAAAATGAGGCCAGAGGAAGCTCTGATTCAAGATGACTAGTGTGCTTGTAAGAGGAAGAGATCCCAGGGATGTGGGTACAGAGACAGAGGGCCCGTGAGGACACAGTGGCCACCAGCAAGTCAAGGAGAGCGAGCCCAGGAGAAGAACGCCCTGCCTCCCTTGATCGTGGACTTCCAGCCTCTGGAACTGTGAGAAAGTAAATTCTGCTGTTAAAGCCACTTATCGTGTGATATTTTGTAATGCCAGCTCTAGCAGACAGATACACTTGCTAAATCATGAGTGCTAAATTTTAATTTTAGCTTTGAGAAAAGTGTAAGTCAGAAATATTTCCATCAAGAAGCCAGGGTTTCTCAGCCTTGAAACTGTGGACATTGAGGGTGGGAATGTTTCTGTGTGGTAGGGCCTTTCTGTGCGAGGTAGAACATTTAGGAGCATCCTGGCCTTGCCCCACTAGATGCCAGGAGCATCACATGACTCAGGGCAATCAAACGTGTCTCCCCACATCACCCGGTCGAGAGTCGCTGAGATCCAACTACCGAAGACGCAGACCCCATGCACGTGTGCGTGTGCACGTGTGAGCAGGTGTGTCTCCATGTCTGCGAGAATGCAGCGCTATGTGCATTCATCTTGTAAACAACAGAGGAGCGGATCACAGACCCAGCAGGAAGGGCTTGGCCCGGGGCCGTGGATGCTGGAGGCACCTACCGCGCCGGGACAGGACGTTGCCCTTCTCCCTCTGCGCAGCCCAGCGCCACGCCCTCTGTGGTTTGCACGGGAGGACAGGGCTGCTAGGGCAGGTGGGCGGCCATCGGGGAAGCCAGTGGCGGTCTCGCCGTGAGCCCGTCCTGGGAGCCTAGCCCTGTTTCCTGGCGCCGTGTCCAGGGGCGTTCACGAGCCCACTACACTCCTTCCAGCTGCCTCTAGCTCTGAGCCTGCCATTGCGCGCAGCCATGGAGAAAGTGAAAATGATCAGCTCGGGTCACCGGGAGAGCAGGCGTGGGGGCCGCAGGGGAGGCAGGCCCGACACCAAGCAGGCGGGCTCCCTTCTGCCCCTCCCACCCTGCTCTGCGCTCTTGGAGCCCGGCATCCTTGCCCTGCATCCTTGCCCTGCATCCTGCAAGCTTCTGGGTGGTGTGGCCGACAGGGGGCCGGAGAGCTCTGCAGGGGAGGGGCCAAGGTGGGGACTCCCCTGCACCCCCACTGCGGATCAGGAAGTGGCCACGTTTCCTGGAGTCCTTCTCCCATCGCCAGTGCCCAGTCAGGTGGGAAAGGTCCCATCCTTGCTGTCCTGGGGCTTCACCACCCTTTCTGACTCCCCACAGGTCTCTCAAATCCCTGGTCTGTGCCTTCTGTAGCTGCTGGGACCTGGCTGGGGGAGGCCCATGCTTGATTCCCACTGAGCTGAGTCTCAAGCCCGTGGTTGTCGTTACCCTGTTTTGTAAAGGTCACTATTGCCTTCAATTTTCTCTTTTATGTTTTAAACTGACACAATTCCCCCAATTAATGTATTATATTAAAGATTAGACTTTAATAATCTAGTATTTTATTAATATATATTTAATATTTAATGCTAACATTTTATGAGGCGTTCTCAGTCGTATTACTCTAGTAAATTTTGCTAATAAAATTAATTCTTTTTTTCTATTTTACCTTTTGAATAGTAAAGATTATGGTGGAGTAAAAATAATTAGATTTCTTTGGGGTAAGTGATGAGAAAAGATTTATTTCTCGGGAAATGATTTGCCCTCTGCATCCTCCTCTAATTCCCTAAACCTCCTGTAGGCGTCTCAAGTCCCCCAAACTGGCCCCGAAAGGCAGGTAACGCATACCTGCCAATGCTTCTTTGTTGATTTAAGAAATTTTAGAATTGGGGAAACCTTACAGAAAATCTAAGGAGCTCTTAGTTTTACAGGTAAGAGAAGAGCAGCCTCGGTCATTCCACAAGCAAGAGGTGCCTCTGCTGAGAAACCTCCCTTTCCTCCCGCCTCCTCCTTGCGTGTGTAAGGTAGCTGGCACAAACCTCTGCACAGTCTGATCTCTGAATTAGTAACTGTCACATAGCACACTGGAATATGCATGCTGCCTCGCCGTGGATGCAGCCTCGGCTCCTCCGCCTGTGGGACTATTTGATGTGCCTCCTTTCATCCTCCTTCTCCTACAGGAGGGACTTTCCGTGGGTCCATGTGAGGACCAGAGCGTGTGGACATGTGATGCTCACGAGTTCCCAGCAGAAGGTCCCCGGATCGTGGTGGGAGTTCTGCACGTCATCTTGAAGGATCTCTCTGCCCCAGAATCTGGGATCCTTGTGCCCTCCTCCCACTCTGCTCAGCACCCCTTCCCCAGGTGGAATCCCACCCAGAATCGAGGGGAGATCCTACATGATCTGGAACTTTTCCTCTCTCACCCTTGTCAAAATTTGCTTACCCTGGGGGCTATGCATTTTATTGAGTTATCAGGCAGAAAAATGTCCTAGCATTCAGCAAAGACTTGGAGCTGGGAATTCGGACAAACTAGCATCTCATAAGGTGATACTGATGACAAAGTCCTTCTGTGCCAGCTCTCTGCCAAGCTGTTAGGTTAGACGCGTGCCACATCTCTGGTGATGGAAGGAGCGTGGCACAGCCTCTGAGCTGGGGAGGTGGATTGTTTGCAATTTCAACAGTCCTGAGTCTGCATTTCCTGTGTGTGCCCTGTCACTTCAGGGGTGTCCGACTCTGCAGTCCTATGGACTGTAGCCCGCCAGGCTCCTCTGTCCATGGGATTCTCCAGGCAAGAGTATTGGAGTGAGCTGCCATGCCTTCCTCCAGATGACCCAGGGTGTCTCCTGCTTTGGCAGGCAGGCTCTTTACCACTAGTGCCGCACACTTCCTGTGGGTGGTGGAAAACTGCGCCTGGCCCCACCCTGCCTTCCCAGCCAGCCCTGGGGCTTTCAGATGCCACCAAGACCCCAACACTTCTCTGGGAGCAAGCCTGCATCCCCACACCTCTGCTTGCTCTGTCTTTTCTGCCTGGAATTTCCCATTTCCCTCTCCTTCCCCATTTTACTTCCTTACTTAATCTGGTTTTTTTTTTTTTTAAATAATGGGTCATAAAGAGAAGAGAATCTATTTCCACCATGATTTTACACCCAAAGTTAATATTTTGCACTTAGCTTAGTTCTTTTTCATTGCACATTTTTTCATATTGCTTTTTTAAAAAAATTCATAATTTAATATTCATAGATGGATTTCAGTGAAGAAAAAGAAGATTAAGTCCAGGGCCCTCAGGGTCCCCCAAACCTGGATCTGCCTTCATTCATATTACCCATGAGTTTTCCCAAGACATTAAAATCCCTTTATGAAGAGGACCCCAGGGGTGGCAGAGTGGACCCCGGGGGTGAAGACAAGTTTATTCCCTCAGTGCCAGCCCAGTATTCCATCAGAAATAACAGCCGGCAACACGTCTATGCATTCATGTTTGTCCATATTTCTTATCATTTCCTTGGAAGAGACTTCCTGGAGGAGAATGATTCTGGAAAAGAAGAGGTATATATCTGTTTCTCTGTGCTTGCGAATGTGTGCTCAGTCACTTCAGTTCCTTCTTACTCTTTGCAACCCCATGGAGTGTAGCCCACCGGGCTCCTCTGTCCATGGGACTCTCCAGGCTGGAATAACATACTGTAGTATATTTTTCTATGCTCATCAGCAAATCACTTTCCCTGATGGACGTATCATCAGCATGACGACAATTCTACCCAACTCTCCCCTGGCCGGGATTTACAAATAAGCATGACTATTTTAAAATTCCTGCCTCGCGTTTTTCTTTCTCTATCTTTATTTGATTACTTACAAGGCTGAACCTTTCAATAGCCACTATCCATTGGTATTTATATTTTGTAAAGAAAGAAAGTGAAGCCGCTCAGTCATGTCCTTCTCTTTGCCACCCTGTGGGCTATAGCCTACCAGTCTCCTCTGTCCATGGGGTTTTCCAGGCAAGAGTACTGGAGTTGGTTGCCATTTCCTTCTCCAGGGAATCTTCCCAACCCAGGGATCGAACCCAGATCTCCCACATTGCAGACACACGCTTTAACATCTGAGCCACCATTCTGAGTGTGCGCTTCTTTTTAATCAACATATGTGCGGTGGATAGGAATCCACCTACCAGTGCAGAGGACATGGGTTTGATCCCTGGTCTGGGAAGATCCCACCTGCCACAGAGCAACTAAGCCCGACCGCCACAACTACTGAGCCCAGGGGCCGGAGAGCCTGTGCTCCGCAAAAGAAGCCACTGCCGCGAGACGCCCGAGCCCTGTCATGAAGAGCAGCGCTGGCCCACTGCAGCTAGGGAAACTCTGCTCATAGCGACAGAGACCCAGGCTCCAAAACCAAAAGAAGCCCTTTGATCTTTCACATTTAAGTTTGTAATCCCTTGGAATACAGTCTTGTTATAGGGTGCGTTAGTGATCCAGTCAATTATTTTTTTTCAATACAGATGCCCAACTTTCCCAGCATTGTTTTTGAAAGTTGACCCATCGTTTGCAATTGCATTTTGGTCAGCAGTCGATCACCATATATGAATAGCAGTGGCAGTGATAGTTGCTCAGTGTGTCCGGCTCTTTAAGACCCCATAGACTGTAGCCCACCGGGCTCCTCTGTCCATGGAATTCTCCAGGCAAGAATACTGGAGTGGGTTGCCATCCCTTTCTCCAGGAGATCTTCCAAACCCAGGGATTGAACCTGGGTATCCCGCATTGCAGCCAGATTCTTCATCATCTGAGCTGCAGGGAAGTCCCTCATATATACACTCTATAAATAACAAACCAATTTCAGGGAAAGCAAATCTTCCCATTTGTTCTTCTTTCATAAGATGACCACTTTAAATTTCTGTATGAATTTTTAAATCAGCTTTCCAATCAGTCCCCAAAGTCAGCCTCTGTGGAATCACTGGACTCCCACTCAGAATCCACTGGTATGATACTAATGTATTATCCAGTTCACAAACCTGTGTCTTCGGTCGGCCTGTTAGCCCGGTTGTCCGAACAGTAGGCCTACACTATTCACCTCGCCTGTAACCTGATTTAGTAAGTTAAAATTTCATCCGTAGATCTTTCCCACGTTAAGTATAGTATTTCTGTGCTGTTGTTCAGTCTCTAAGTGGTGTCTGACTCTCTGAAACCCCATGGACTGCAGCACACCAGGCTTCCCAGTCCTTCATTATCTCCTGGAGTTTGCTCAAATTCATGTCCATTGATTCAGTGATATCATCCAACCATCTCATTCTCTGTTGCTCCCTTCTCCTCCTGCCCTCAATTTTCCCAGCATCAGGGTCTTTTCTAATGAGTCGGCTTTTCACATTTCTATGTTCCATTCAGTTCAGTTCAGTTGCTCAGTCGTGTCTGACTTTTGTGATCCCATGAGTTGCAGCACACCAGGCTTTCCTGTCTTATCACCAACTCCCAGAGTTTACCTGAACTCATGTCCATCGAGTTGGTGATGCCATCCAGCCATCTCATCCTCTGTCGTCCCCTTCTCCTCCTGCCCCCAATCCCTCCGAGCATCAGTCTTTTCCAATGAGTCAACTCTTTGCATGAGGTGGCCAAAGTATTGGAGTTTCAGCTTTAGCATCATTCTTTCCAAAGAACATCCAGGACTGATCTCCTTTAGGATGGACTGATTGGCTCTCCTTGCAGTCCAAGGGACTCTCAAGAGTCTTCTCCAACACCACAGTTCAGAAGCATCAATTCTTTGGTGCTCAGCTTTCTTCACAGTCCAACTCTCACAT
>SJYF01001869.1:0-18154 GCA_006410515.1 Procapra przewalskii | reverse complement strand
AGACAAAAAAGAAAACAGTCTAGCTAAATAATAGAACAGACATGGCTGGAGATAAAATTAGTGAGATGGAAACCCTTGTCAAGGGATCTTATCATATTGCACTGTAGTAGGATGAAAAGTTGGGGGAGGATACAAGGGGAAAGTCAAATGCTATGAAGTATGTACGCAGATCTAGAAGCCCAGCATCTGTCTAACCAGGGTTAAGCCAGAAACAAATAATGGAGAGAAAATGAGCAAACATTAAGAGAACATTTCCAGAAGTGAAGAATTTCTTGGATCCTGTTATGAAATACACCCCGCCTCAATGCCTCAGTGAACATTAAGAGAACATTTCCAAAAGTGAAGAATCTCTTAGGTCCTGTTATGAAATACACCCCAGCTCAATGCCTTAGTGAGCGTTTAGAGCTGCAGGGTGTACCAGATATTATTCCGTATCGGGCTGGCTCCTCTCAGTTCTGTCCCCCACACTGTGAGTGAGTGCTAAGTCACTTCAGTCATGTCCTGCGTTTTGTGGCCCTGTGGACTCTAGCCCACCAGGCTCCTCTGCCTGTGGGATTCTCCAGGGAGGAATACTGGAGTGGGTCTCCAGGCCCTCCTTCAAGCAATTGAACCCGGTCTCTGGCATCATCTGCATTGGCAGAAGTGTGAATTGTAGGGCGTGCCAGATAGTATTCCTTGACTCCTGGTATCAGTCTGGCTCTTCTCAGCTCTGTCCTGCACTGAGGGAGCTAAGATTCTTTGATTTATGCTTAGGATACTCCCTGGTCAGCAGATTTCAGTTTGATGTCAGGGACTCTAGTTCGAGGGTGCTGTTGAGAAACAGAAATTGTCTCCAGTAGCAGCAATGGGCTGGAGTGTGCGTTCTGGCAGACAGCACTTGAGGACTTCTGGAAACAGACATATGGATGCTTTGGGCTTGTGGTTGTTGCTTGGTTGCTAAGTCACGTTCAACTCTTTGTGACCCCATGGAGTGCAGTGTGCCAGACTTCCCTGATCACTCTCTCGCGCAGTTTGCTCAAACTCATGCGCACTGAGTCAGTGATGCTATCCAACCACCTCATCCTCTGCCACCTTCTTCTCCTCCTCCCTTCAGTCACCATCAAGGTCTTTCCCAGCAGCAGCAAAGGGCTGGAGTGTGGGCTCTGGCAGACTGTGCCGGGGGCTTCTGGAAGCAGACGTACAGACGCCTGGGGGAGTTACGGTCACTGCGAAGCAGCTCTGCAATTGCTGCCCAATCTGAATGCTGGAAGCATTGGCGGTCCTGCTGGTCCTCTCTCTCTCGGTGGGTTTGAGAGCCTTCAGTCTTCTTCATTAAATTCCTTCCCACTTGAAATACTTAGAAAGTAACCTGGTTTTTTGACAGAACCCTAACTGATACACAAGGAAAATGAGAAAATACTAAAAGCTAACCCAAAAAGAGAAAATAGACAAAAGTTATCAAAATAAGAAATAAGACTGGTGTGAAAATTCTAGCTTGCATCATGGGAGACAAAGAGATTGGTGGAGCAATGTCTTCAAAAAGACATTTTGAACTAAGACTTCTCTGCCTATTTAGATTACTATTCAAACTGAAATCAAAGACAAAAAAAATGCATTTTTACTCTTGCAACTCTTGAAAACACCACTCTCCTTTAAAGACTCTCAAGGTTGTACTCCAGCCAAATAAAAGTATGAGTTTTATAAAACAAATATATGAGATAGAAGAAGCAGTGATAAGGGAGCAGCAGGGGATGAGATGGTTGGACGGCGTCACTGACTCAGCAGACATGAATCTGAGCAAGCTCCGGGAGAGAGTGGAGGACAGAGGAGCTTGGCACGCTGCAGTCCATGGGGTCGTAAGGAGTTAGACGCAATATAGGGACTGAACAGCAGCAACAACAACATTAGCAAAACTACCCAGAAGCATCTCATAGCCTGTTTTATAGCCTGTTTTATAGCCTTTGGGTACCAGGGCTGAGCATTTTCCATGCTGCTGCTAAGTCGCATCAGCTGTGTCCGGCTCTGTGCGACCCCATAGTCGGCAGCCCACCGGGCTCTCCCACCCCTGGGATTCTCCAGGCAAGAATTTATTAATAATTGATTACTAAGAAAGAAGAATAAAGATAATTTTGAAAAAAAGTATAAGTGCTTTCACTTAAATTTAGGATATAGGGGAAAAGACAAGTGGGCAAAGCTTTGCCTTATTTAGGGGAAGGGTAAAATTATGGTTAAGAATTGTCAGCATCGATACAAGATATGCTTAAGTATAATATTAGAAGAATATAAATAATATATATAAATTCCAAAGTGTTAGAGCAAATAAGTAGAAAAAAAGAAAACATAATTCATCATAATTCATTGATTTTGCACATTAAAGGACAAAGAGCAGATTGGAAAAGAAAAGAATCACAATGTGCTATATACAAGAAAGACACACAAAATAACATGACCTTGGAAAAGTAAAAGAATAAAGATTGAAAAATAAGGAAAAAGATTGCAATAAATTTGACCAAAATTAAAGGAAAAAAAGATAAGGGGAAAAAAGGAAAGGAAAAGAAAGCAGGATTATATCCAAGTGCAAAACATGTACAAATACCTGAAAACATGTGAGACTCTTCTTAATTCAATAGCAGAATGTATTACAGAAACCAGAGTGGAGCAGTGATTGCCAGGGACTGGGGGAGATTGGGAAATGTTGGTCAAAGAATACAAACTCGGCTAGAAGAGGGAAAAATGTGGGGGTTCTGATGGATATAGCATGGTGCATATAGTAATACCGCGTCACATACTTGAAATTTGCTAAGAGAGTAGACCTCAAATGTTCTCACTTCCCATGACTCCCAACCAAGTAACTTAGTGAACAGATTGATGTGTTAACTTGATTACTGCAATCATTTCACAGTGTATACACATATGAAATCATCAAGTTACATGCCTTAAAAAAGCTTAGCAACTTACAGAAAAAAAAGAAAACCGGTAGGGAGTATACTGCAAATTGCAACAGAAAAGAGATTTTCCATTGTGTCAGTTCATATTAATATCATATCAAGTGTGGGCAACGGGAGGAAGCAGCAGGCACACGCATACATTCTGTGTGGTTTAGTGAGCAGACGTCATTAGAGCAATTTTGGAAGGCAATGTAGCAGGATCAAAATGAACAGTGTGAACATCCTTGACAGCAAGTCTCTTGTAGAGACTTCTAGAAATATTAGCACAATTATGTAAAATCCAAAAGCACAAGGTATTCACTGTAGACTTGTCTGTATAGCCCAAAACTGGAGTCAGCTTAAGAGCTGAATGATGGTGAGATGACCTATGGTATATCCATGCTATGGAAAACGATGCAGGCAGAAAAAATCAAAGCATAAAACAGCACTGTGAAAAGTGAAAGCTGCACTGAGAGGGAGATTCAGACGCTGCAGAACACTGTGAACCATATTTCATAAGAGCAAATGTGAATGTGTAAAACATTCACTTATGAGTTTTGATATGAAGATGTAAATGACACACACCAAGTATTTCCAGTGGTTATTTTTGAAAAGACAGGTAGATTTGAGAGGGGCTGGGAAAGGAATTCATCTTTTAGCTCCATTTGGATCTGCATAATGACTTTTTTTTTTTTTTTACTAGCACAACTCCATTAATTTAAAAAATAAGAAAAATATCTGAAGAAGTAGGGAGAAGCCTCTGAATCTTTGTTAAAGGAGCTCTGGTGAAAACCAGGGGAAACGTCGGTTAGTGTGTGGGGTGCAAGGGCGAGGCCTTTGACCTACTTGAGATGATGCATCGACGTCAACTCAAAAAGAGTGTTCACAGAAATAGGAGAAACATACTAAGCGCAGCTAGTATAAGTTTTAATGATTGCATGAACAGAAATAATTCTTTATGAGACTGATGTTTTCAAACAAAACTGATCCTGATAAGCTCAAGTGGGTGCAGATAGAATTTAAAAGGTACTTGTTTCCTGTTTCCTGATCTCCTTCATGTTATTCTTCATTCTTTACCGAGGCAGACTGTGTGTCCCTTCTGTAGACACCTGACAATTGCATGTTTACCAACTAAACACCCACTAGAAGCTCCACTGAGTCCAGTTCTCTTAGACCGGAGGCGACTGGAATGTTGTCAACATTACAGATACTGGGAATCATCTTCCCCTTTAGCAGTAAATAGGTTTGAGACAAATCCCCCAGGATGCAGTAAAAAAAAATCATGATTCCCTGTAGGCTTGCTGGAAACACCAAGCATAAAATTAAGCACATTAGCCCGTCAGGATAAGCTAAGTGGCACAAGGGGAAAAGTTAAAAAACAAAAGCCTCCAAACATCAGTTGTTTACGGCAAATATTAGGGTCTACTGTGGTGTTCTTCATATTGTCTTCACTATAGGCCCCTGCCAGAAGGACTGGCACAAGTCCGGGAGGCTGCTGGCCTCCTGGCAGGGTGGCAAAAGGAAATCACTGCAAAACAGTCCTGGTTCTAACACACCTGCCTGGAAGTGGCTCATGCTCACACATCATTGGCCTAAAGATGTCATGTAACCAAGCCTGCAGAGACCCTGCTGTTCTGATGAGGAAGTCACACCCTGAACCCAACCGTTTTTTATAATATTGAAGGATAGTTCCTACCACCTGGAGTGTTATTCACGTGCCCGTGCACACAAACACAGGTTCAGCTGAGCTCAGTCACTCCACCATGTCTGACTCTTTGTGGCCCCAGCATGCCAGGCTACCCTGTACATCACCGACTCCCGGGGTTTACCTAAACTCATGTCCATCGAGTTGGTGATGCCATCCAACCGTCTCATCCTCTGTCTTACCCTTCTCCTCCCACCTGCAATACTTCCCAGCATCAGGATCTTTTCTAATGAGTTAGTTCTTCCCATCAGGTGGCCGAAATATTGGAGTTTCAGCTTCAGGGTCAGTTCTCTCAATGAATTTTCAGGACTAATTTCCTTTAGGATTGACTGGTTGGATCTCCTTACAGTCCAAGGGACTCTCAAGAGTCTTCAACATCACAGTTCAAAAGCATCAATTCTTCAGTGCTCAGCTTTCTTTATAGTCCAGTTCTCACTTCCATACATGACTACTGGAAAAACCATAACTTTGACTAGATGGACCTTTGTTGGCAAAGTAATATCTCTGCTTTTTAATATGCTGTCTAGGATGGTCATAGCTTTTATTCTAAGGAACAAGCATCTTTTAATTTCAGGGCTACAATCACCATTTGCAGTGATTTTGGAGCCAAAAAAGTAGTCTCTCATTGTTGCCCCATCTTTAGTTCTTTTCCACTTTCTGCCATAAGGGTGGTGTCATCTGTGTATCTGAGGTTATTGATATTTCTCCCAGCAATCTTGATTCCAGCTTGTGCTTCCTCCAGCCCAGCATTTCTCGTGATGTACTCTGCTCCATTGGTGGTTCAGAGGCTAAAGCGTCTGCCTGCAGTGTGGGAGACCTGGGTTCGATCCCTGGGTCAGAAATATCCCCTGGAGAAGGAAATGGCAACCCAGTCCAGTATTCTTGCCTGGAGAATCCCATGGACAGAGGAGCCTGGTGGGCTACAGTCCATGGGGTCACAAAGAGTCGGACCCGACTGAGCGACTTCACTTTCACTACTCTGCATATAAGTTAAATTAAGTTGGAACAACAGACTGGTTCCAAATAGGAAAAGGAGTACATCATGGCTGTACATTGTCACCCTGCTTATTTAACTAAAGAGCTTCTTGATGAAAGTGAAAGAAGAGAGTGAAAAAGTTGGCTTAAAACTCAACATTCAGAAAACTAAGATCATGGCATACAGTCCCATCACTTCATGGCAGATAGATGGGGAAACAATGGAAACAGTGACAGGCGTTATTCTTTTTGGCTCCAAAACTGCAGATGATGAGTGCAGCCATGAAATTAAAAGACGCTTGCTCCTTGCAATGTCTGTGTCAGCAGAGATTGACACTTGTCTATCGAGAACCAGTGAGAAGAGCACTGTTTGGGTCAGCCCAGAACTGAACATGGATGAAAGCTAAAGTGAAGGCGCTCAGCTGTGTCCAACTCTTTGCGGACCCCATGGACTGTAGCCTGCCAGGATCCTATGTCCATGGAATTCTCCAGGCATGAATACTGGAGTGGGTATCCATTCCCTTCTCCCTGGGAATCTTCCTGGCCCAGGGATCAAATCCCAGTTTCCCGCATTGCAGGCAGATTGTTTACTGTCTGAGCCACCAGGGAAGCCGCCAGGAAAGCCCAGTCTTAAGTGTGTGTTTGTCTATATGTGCATCACATACATTCTGATTTAAACCCGGTTAGAAGCTCTCCTTCCCTAAAGAAAAGTTCCAGCATTAACAAGAAGGCCTGATAGCCTGCCCACCTCCTTCAGCTTTATCTCATCCATCCTTATCTTTCCTGACTTGGGATATGAAGTCTCTTCCCAAAGGACCCCCTTCACGGCTGTCAAATTTCATAGAGTTCCCCCAAAGTGTCTTCCTGCATGTTATTCCTTCTTCCTGGCATCCAATAAATCCTCAATAAATATTCATTTAAAAGTGATAAATGAAGGAAAACTGAGACGAAGAGATCACGTTACAGGAAACCAGGGGCTGTTGACAGAGAGCAGGAGGGTCTCTAATCAGATCAGGCTGGAGCTGGTGGGAATGATCCTCCCTGTTCTCTCCTCCCCCAGGGGTAAGAAAACAGACAGGATCTGACTTTTTGTTGTTGTTGTTAATTTTCTGAGCCCTAAACTGTCAAGAAGGAGACATAGAGAAGTAAGTCAGCTCTGATCCACCTGAGCAGGGAAGGGTGGGAGGGAGGTGTGAGCAGAGCCATTGCTGAGGGTGGGGATGGGGTCCACTGGGTTACGTTAGCCTCAGTCAGCAGCAGGGGTGCAGTCCAGGCCACACAAAGCCTCTGAAAGAGGAAAGTACACATATTCCTCAGATCACCTTGTTTCTTTTTAGTTTATTTTTGAAACTTGGAATTATTAATAATATGAGAAAATTCACAAATGGTTTACAAACTAATAAAAGTTAGGATTGATGGATTATCTAATTGAATTTTTATCATAAAACAGCAATTCTATACACCAACATTCCTGCAATTTTGCTAACCTCTATGCATATTCAAAGCAAACTCCCAAATCCTTGTCACCTAAGACTTTATATTCTAAAAAAAAAGCTTCCATGTACTTAAAAGAAGCAAAATGTTATGCTGGCGTCTATTTGTTGCTCACTCTGTCATGCCAACTCTTTGTGACCTCCATGGCCTGCGGCACACCAGGCTTCCCTGTCCTTCACCATCTCCCGGAGTTTGCTCAAAGTCATGTCCATTGAGTCAACGATGCCATCCAACCGTCTTATCCTGCCATCTCCTCCTGCCCTCAATTTTTCCCAGCATCAGAGTCTTTTCTAACAAGTCAGCTCTTCGCATCAGGTGGCTAAAGTATTGGAGCATCAGCTGCAGCGTCAGTTCTTTTAAAAGAGGTATCTATTAGAAGAGATAACTTCTTTGAAGTTCTTTAACCCTTCTATGAAATAAAGCCTGAATATTTTTATCAGCAAGTAATGTGTATGCTGCTTGGAGAGAACACAATGACTATGTAAATTTTTCTTTTTATTTTATAATTTTCTTTCTTTTTTTTTCACAATCCGAGAAACTGGAGAGGTTTACTGCAGAGACAGTGCTTTCATCTCCAGGAGTAGCTCCTACAGGATGTATAGGCCCAGGCTCACCCCCGCAACACCGGGACTGCATACTCTCCACTCACGAGTGAAAGAAGCACCCTCATCGCTGGCTGTCAAAGGTGCACAGCTCGGACCGGCTGGCCCAGCAGGCTGCCGGGGAGGACCCTCTCCGGCGCGGGGTGCACATTTGGTCCCTGGGCTGATTTCCACTGGCTGCAAAGTTTGCGAACGTGTCCAAGTTATTTCTGTCATGTCTCTCCAACTGGCCTTCAATTTTTAAAAGAGCCCTTGTTTAAATCCAACTCAGTTTCTACACTGGCCAAATTGAAAACATCAGTCCAGCCTCCAGAGTGAACCTCCTTTATCATGATTTATACATGGGAACGTGAGCCCTGCCAAGAAACACACAACCTCTGCCCAATGTTAATAATTGCAGTATGGAGACAAGGTCCATTACATGAGATAATGCTGTACAGGGCTGAATCTTTTGAAAGGAAAAGATAAATAAAAAGATGAGCCTCTCACTTCCCACAAACAGGGGTGAGTAGATGTGGATGGACAACAGATTTGATGAGTAACGCCAGGGAAGCACAGGGGTTCTCAGTCCTTCCCGAAGACAAACTGCATGTGAATTACTGTAGTCATAGGAGTGAGCAGTGTTGTACTGCTAATTACTCAACAACCAGTTGCTGCAAGGAGAAAAATCCCTGGTCCAGAGTGTTTGCCAGTTTCTGTGGTGTAAATACTGCCACCATACAGCAAAGCAACATATTTTCACTATATGGATAAAACTGGCGTAAATAACCGTAAGAGCATAGACTGCAAGAAAAACTAGCAGACTAATCAGAAAGTGACTTATTCTGGGAACCTGTTACTTTTTCAAAGTATGATTTCTTTAACTGTACATTTATAGAATTTAATATTTAATAACAGTTGTGTTTAACAACCAGCTTGCCAAATTCCTGAAAATTTAACAATGGACACTGGAGAGCCAGTCCAAGCTGGCTCTGGAACACCATATTCATGTGAATGTGGGCATTTTTATGCCCAAAGAAATATCACGGACAGAAGAGTGAATCTGAATGTCATTTTAATTGATCGTGCCTTTTCCTGGGGTCTGGTTGCAGGCTGGCCGTGCTCAACTTGGCACTCTTGTAAGGTAGCCATGCTTTCAAGCACGAGCCAGCAGGCTGAAATCTGTGGTCCTGAAACTGAGCCCTGAGAACTTTCAAAATCTTTGGTGCATATTTCTAGAAGTAACTGTCTCGGATATATTTTTTTCTCAGTATCTAAATCCTCTAAGACATTCTTGCCTTAGGTGAGATGGAGTGCTCAGAGTGTTGTATTTCCTTATATCATCTCTAGGATGGAAATCAGAGAAGGTAAGAGACTTGGACCGATTTTGAAGGCAGTTATTGATACACAAGCCAGGCCTGGTGGAGTCAGAGGTGCTGGATGCACAACAGAGGAAACGAGGACCCAAAGGAACTGGCAGCGGGGCACTGGGGCAGGGGAAGGCTGCTGCGAAGGTGATCCAGGATTTCCTGAGGGTTCAAAACTGCTGGGGTGCTGGGGAAGGCCAGATGCTGTGGGCTCTGCTTTCTGTCTCATCCCCGCTGTTGTTCAGCTGCTAAGTCACGTCCAGCTCTCTGTGACCCCATGGACTGCAGCATGCCGGGCTTCTCTGTCCTCCACTATCTCCTGGATATCATCCCCACCCTCCTGCATCTAACTGAGATGGGATGGCAGCTGCCAGGATTTCATATGAGAAAGGGTCCCAGTGTCTCCTTTGAGGTTTCTCATGGGAAGAGTATTCATCAATGGTGGAGGAAGGGGCATAAGCCTGTCTGGTGATACAGGATACTTACAGGCTGAAACTTGTGTTGGAGAAGACTCTTGAGAGTCTCTTGGATTGTAAAATTAAACCAGTCAATCCTAAAGGAAATCAACCATGAATATTCATTGGAAGGATTGATGCTGAAGCTGAAGTTCCTATACTTTGGCCGCCTGATGTGAAGAGCTGACTCCTTGGAAAATACCTTGATGCTGGGAAAGATAGAAGCCAAGAGGAGAAGGGGATGACAGAAGAGATGGTTGGATGGCATCACTGACTCAATGGACATGAGTTTGAGCAAACTCCAGGAGATGGTGAAGGACAGGGAAGCCTAGCGTGCTGCAGTCCATGGGGTCACAAAGAGCTGGACACAGCTGAGCAACTGACCAAGAGCAACACAGGCTGAAACCTACATCCCTCTCAAAGTTAAGGATCCCAGATCTACTTTCAGGGACGAAAGGGGGAAGCAGCAAAACGCTCCCACTTTGGGCTGTGTTACAGAAATGCTGCAGTGGTGAGGGTGGTCAGGAGGCAGCCCAGCTCTGGGCTCAGAGCCAGGCAGGCTTTCAGACTCCACTGGGGGTGGGGGAGTGGGTGCATTCTTCAGCTGAACCTCCTATCAGACCTGGCCTCCCAACTGGGTCATGGATCTCGCCCTTGACTTGCCCAGAGAGAGAAGAGAAAGAAGAAACCATCTCACTGAGGATTTTAAGGACTTTGAGTCAAATACTCATTTCCTGGATGGAGAATTCTGAGCGAGCCTCGGAAGGAAGCACTATTTGGTGGTAGGTATTCCCAAAATCCAGCAGCAGTTTCTCTGACATCTGGAACCACCCAAGCCTCATTCACATCATGGAAGCTGTGCTAGTCAGAGATCTGATGGGAATTCCAGGGAGCTTGAGGCTTCTGGGTCCCGTGGAAATATCAGCTGAGGGGAGGGTGTGCTACTTTGGGAGCTCTTTGAGAGGTCAAAGTTCAAAGGAGCATCTTTCTTGTGCTTAGGTGATGCACTGGAGAGGTTTTCCTTCTAAGATTTTGATATGGACCATGTTTAAAGTCTTTGTTGAATGCGTTACTGTTTTGCTTCTGTTTTACGGGCACAAGCCATGTGTGATCTTAGCTCCCCTACCAGGGGTGAAACCCACACCCTCTGCAGTGAAAGGCGAAGTCGTAACCACTGGACCACCAGGGAAGTCTCCAGAGGCGCTTTTCTGAATGCTGTTGAGGTGGGTGGCATTACTATGGCAGGGCCTTGGTTCAGCTCAACCAGTTACAGGTGACGATCTTTTGGGTAGAAGGTTCTGGAAGGGGCACGGTGCCCAGGAACACAGGACGCCCCCCCCCCCGTCATTATGGGACGGCCCACCATGGCCATCGTGGCCGGGCAGGAGATCAATCCTGGGAGCGGCTAAGAGCCTCGCACGTGATCGACCTGCTCAGCGACAGGGAAAGCACTCAGAGTCCAAGAACGGTGAAAAGGCAATTCCAGTTCTGAAAAATCTGTCAGATTAATTAAAATACAGTGTTGTACAGGAGAGCTAATTAATACATGCTCAGCCTCCCTCTCCTGATCCATGGCTTTGTTCTTGCCCGGGCGCCTCCTCCCCCTGTCTTTGCACCATGCAGGCGTGGTAGGGGGAGGCTGGAGGATGCTGGCTTAGCCTGATGGAAAAGTTTAGCACCAGGAAGAGAAGGTAAACTGACACAAACAATTAGTGTCTCTTTCTAGAACAAATAGAAATCAACCAGTGATTAGTGCTGTCATTTCTAATCCTTTCAAATCATTTGATTATAATAAAAGCACAAAAATCAGAAGAGGGGGGACTGTTTCATGGCATAATTGATCTCTTAAACGGTCCTGGTCTTTTTTGCATTTTGTCAAAAATAAAAGTAACTCTTGAAGCTTTGCATGAAGACATTCATAGAAATTATTAAAAGCTCTGACACCAAATTACCTGAGAGATTACATGAGATGTTTGACCGGTTTGCCTGTCAACCTGTAGGCAGCTTCTGCGAGGGTTGTTAACCAGCCTTGATTGGCCAAGACAGCGGTGCCTCCCCAGGGGGCACTTTTAGGATGAAAAAACATAATCAGAGGGGACCCTCCAGAAGACGGAGCCAGAAGGAGTCCAAAATGGACCACTGTGGGCTGGGTTGTTGGGGAAGTCTGAACAGAGCCTGTCAAATCATCTGTCTGGAGCAATTATGCTGATGAATTTGCCACCCAGTTGCACCTTCTCACTTGCATTACTTTGCCATGCGACACCACAAAACACAAGCCTCTGTGTGAGTTCCCTCCAGCTGCAGATGCAGAAGAGGAGACAGCGGCTTTTCCCATGTCGGGTCTTTTTGGAAAAATCCCTCAGAACGCTTGCCTTGTGTATTTCCTCTCACCGATCTGAGGGCTGAATCCATTTGCATCAGTGGAAGCTCATCTTTGGCGGCTTAGCATCTTCTGGCAGCTCCACTGCTCTGCTGAGAGGACTCGGGATGCCAAGGGCAGCGGCCTCCGCTTCCTTGGACCGCCTCAGAGAAGAACATCAGGTGCCGCTCCACCCTTTCAGCTGCCTCTGTGTTGACTAAACGCACCCGTTTGTCAACCACGTGGTCTGGTTTCTTTTCTGTTTTCTTCCTTTTCTGGTTCCTTCTTCCCTTCAGCTGAGGGGCAGCTCTGCTTGTTCCCCAGGCCAAGCTCGCCACCACGGGCTCCTCAGGTCTTAGGAAGCCTCTGGCCCCAAGGATGGGCATCCCCTTAAGCTCCTTCCATTCAGAACAAAACCGGAGCAGAGCCCACACACAGCAGATGTTTGTTGACTGAATCAAGGCGGGCGGCTCCTCAGGCTTGGTCTCCGAAGGCTGGATGCGAGCTCCTCAGGTAGAGAGGAAGCCCAGGTGTCCCAAGCAGAGAGGGGGCAGCGACGGGGGATGGCTGACGGCAGGGAAGCCCTGGTGCCTCGAGCAGAGGGGTCCACGGCCGCTGTCCTGTCCGGGGGCCTCTGCCCTCTGGCAGCGCCAGTGTGGTCTGTGGTCTGTCCTGTCCACCTCTTGCCTTCTTGTGACCCAGAACTTTCCTTTATTTTCTCTCTGAAGGCAGCTAGCCGTTTCCTAACCCCCTGCACACACTTGGAGGACAGGGATTTTCTGGCCTCTTTCTGGAAGGAAAGGCGTTGTCTTTTGTCCCTCACAAGTCACTGCTCATTCCGGAAGGTGGTGTGAAAGATGGGATGCCAGTTCAAGAACAGCAACTGGAACCTGTGCTGAACAGAGATGTGGACTTCATACTGCCATTCCCAGCAATTGAAGCAGCATATTTGTGTAGGGAATTTTAATTGAAGAAATAGAAAATGTTCATTGGGGTAATGTGCATATTAATTTAATACAGTGGGAATAAGAAGTCACTTGAGATGGGAGCTGAACGCAGCCCCTGTAGGTCTCTTGCCGTGACAGCGGCCCAGGCAGGCCTCCTTCACCCCTCGGAAGGAGGGCCCCTGGTGCCAGGAGCAGTGCAGTGATGGCTGGCTTGGCTGGCACGGTGTGCCCAGCTCCCTCCCTACCCCCGCTGGGCCTGCTGGGTCTCTGTTAAGGGCAGCATCAAATGACGCAAAGTCAAGGCAAAGCTGGTGAACCTCAAAGGACTGAGCTGAGCAGTAATAGGCAACAATCATCAGAAGACTTTTGGGGGGGTTGGGAGGATAAATCAGTCAACCCTAAAGGAAATCAACCCTGAATATGGTGCTGCAGCCGAAGCTCCAATACTCGCCACCTGGTGCAAAGATCTGACTCACTGGAAAAGACTCGAACGCTGGGAAAGACTGAGGACAGAAAGAGAAGGGGTGGCAAAGGATGAGATGATCGGATGGCATCACTGACTCAGTGGACATGAGTCTGAGCAAGCTCCAGGAGACAGTGAAGGACAGGGAAGCCTGGCGTGCTATATAGATCATGGGGTCGCAAAGAGTTGGACACTATTTAGTGACTGAACAGAGGTGGTTCTAATTAACTGAAGTTTTTTGTTTTTTTCAGGTTATCAACAGAAATGTATTCCTCATAGTTCTGGAGGTTGGAAATTCTAAAATCAGGGTCCCAGTACGGTTACATCGTGGCGAGAGTCCTCTCTTCCTTGCTCATAACTGGCATCTTCTCACCATGCCCTCACACGATGCAGAGAAGTGGAGTTCGGACGCTATTAGAACTCACACCGTGGAGAGGCCACATCCAGTAAGAACAGTAACAGCAGCCACAATAATAATAAGCAAGGCTGATAGTCCAGCAAACGGGAAGGGCCTTAGGAGGTCACAGGGATGATACTTGACTTCCAGGCAGTTTGAGAAATCTACGACGTTTCATTTCAGCAGCACTTGGACTATGCGTGTACCCCTATTCTCTAAAAATTGAAAGCAAACTCACATGTGCTGAGTACAAAACGGCACAGCTCACAGGTTGTTCTGGAATCACCCGGACTGCACACTGGACACTTAGAGACTCTCCGGGTTCTCAAGGGCACTTGCACTCAGCCCTGGAAGCAGGGAGGCCAGCGCCCAGCCTGGTGGTCTCGCAGAAAGGCCCTGCTCAGAGACGCTCCCGGAAGTGGGCAGCCAACAGCAGTGTTTCTGACAACGGGAGCTCTGGGCTCCTCTGCCTCCTTGATTCATATTCCATATAAACACCAATTAACTGTGTTTCCCCCAAAGGCGAGATGATGTAGGGTAATGTGAACTCTCCTCCTGAGCTCTTTCTCTATGATTTAATTGAAACAGCATCAATGTCTTTTTTTCTAGAAAGATTTGTCTAATTCTCATTTCACATTAAAAGTTGCCAAATAAAAGACATTCAGGTCAATTTATAGACATTTGCATCCATGCATAAATAACATTTTTGCTAGCAATACCAACAATATAGTTACTACATTAATGCCATTGTTTTCTTTCAGCATCTCAGAAACTTACACTTGAAGGACCTTTCCTGGTTGTGCGTTACTTTTGAGTCTGTGTTGCTCGTTATATTTCTCATGGTGGCTGTTGCTGAAACAGTCCCCTTACATTTTTGGCTTCATTCAAGCCCTGGTGTGGCTGATGTTGAACGTGAGGCTTCAGACTTCCTGGAATTATTTTGAAGCTTGTTTCTTCAAACTGTGCTGTTGAGGGATTATTTTGCATCATTTTAGTTGCTCTGGGTTTTAATTTGTCTTTTATTTCATTTTTTTCTTTAATATATATTGAACTTTACTCCTTCACTATCATGCTCCCGCTATTAAGTATCTCTAAAGCACGGAAGATTGATGCTGCAGCTGATGAAGAACTTGGGATCACATGGTTCATTCTTAGCAAGGAACTCGGTTGGAACATGTCCATGAATACAGAAGATGATCTTTCAAGCAAATGTCTGGTTACAGGGTTCAGTTAAAACAAGTTAACGCTGAGGAGCGCTCTCCTGTGCCTCAGTTCAGTTCAGTTCAGTTCGGTCGCTCAGTTGTGTCCGACACTCACCTGTCTCTTGGGTAACCTGGTGGGTGTCATGGAGATCTGGTGGCCGTGGTGTTGGCTTAGCTGCTCAGTCCTGTCCAACTCTCGCAACCCCATGGACTGTAGTAGCCTGCCAGGCTCCTCTGTCCATAGGATTCTCCAGGTAAGAATACTGGGGTGGGTTGCCATTTCCTTCTCCAGAGGATCATCCTGACCCAGGGGTTGAACCCAAGTATCCTGCATTGCAGGCAGATTTTTTTAACCAACTGAGCTATGAGGGAAACAGCCTTGGAGATCTAGAGTATTCTATTTTATGGGAGAAGGAAAAGTATTGAGACAGAGACTAGAAGGAGGAAGTGTGAGCTGTGAATCAGGGGGCTGCATATCAGACATTTGGCTTGATCTCCTGGAGGTCTGGGCGTGCCAGGGCAGGCCTCGAGAGTGGAGCTAGGCAGTGACTATTGAAAGGCCTGTGGTCGACCCTCCGGATGCTTGTGACTAACAAGGGACCACACTGAATCCACTGCCAAGGTCAACACACTCTCTCAGAAAGGGCGATGATTTATCTTCGCCTCGCTCATCTCCTGGTTGCATTTGAGGCAATCACTTTTCTTCTTGGGATTCTTTCCTTCCTCTTCCATCAAGAAATTCACTCTTTGAAGACCCCTGCTGTGCATGACATCTTTAGAGGGAGACTTTGAGAAGACGCAGGACTCAGGAGCATTCTCCTGAGGAGCTCACGGCCCACCACCTGGAGGGACGTGATTAGTATTCACTCATTTACTCAGCAGATATTTACAGACCTGAGCCAGCCCACCTCGGCCGTTAGTCTAGGGGTTGACGGATTAGTCAGCAGCCACTGGGACTGACTGTGGAGATTATTAGGCTGACTGCCTCTGTAGATGGTGGGGCTCCTGGTTTGGTTTTGTGGGGATTAGAAATGATTCCTTGGGAGAAATGACTTTGAAACTGACTGAAGTCCAGCAGGCACTGGCCACATCAAGAAAGCAGAGACAGGTTTTGGGCACGGTGTGTGCTGGCTTGGAGTCCAGGAGAATATGGTCCGTCTGGACCTGGAGGTAGTGATGGAATAGTGTCACCAGGGGCTTAGAAGGTGGGCAGAGCCAGAGGGAGGCAGGGGCCTGAGGGTGGGCAGAGCCAGAGGGAGGCAGGGGCCTGAGGAGGGAGTGCTGTGCATGCCCCGGGAGGGGCTGGCTGGATTCCACCTGCCCAAGGGTGGGACACCTTTCATTTGCTGAGGATACCTCCAAGGACAGGCCTGCTTGGACCACTCTCAGGACGTCATCTCCCTTAAGCCTTAAAATGCCATCATCCTAAAGATACTGACCCAGGACGTCCTGCATCCTGCTGTGATTACACATTTGACATCTTGAAATTGTATAATTACATTCTCCAGAGAAACAGAAGCAGCGGGATATATGTGGACTATACAGGAGGAGATTTATTTCAGGGATTAGCTCTTCCAGGGTCCAAGGAGCCCTGCAAGGTGGCGTCTGCAAGCTGGAGGCTCAGGGGAGCTGGGGGTATATTTCTGTCTGGGTCTGAAGGCCTGAGACCCAAAGAAGCAGATGGTGTGTGCCTCAGTTCCCGCCCACGGCCTGAGAATCAGGAGCTCAGATGTCTGAAGTCAGGAAAGGATGAAGACCCCAGGTCAAGAAGAGAAGAATTCATCCTTCCTACAAATTTTCCCCCTAAATCCAGCTTCAACTGATGAAGATTGGGTGGAGGAGACCCACCCAAGCTGTGGAGGGCCATCTGCCTTACTCAGTTTACTGATTCAATTTCTAATCTCTTCCATAAACACCTGAGCCTCCCTTAGACCAGTCAAGTCGATCCATCATCCAGCCCACCTCTGCCACAGGTTACTCCCACACACCCTTTATCCATGTCCTCCAATGTTCTGACATAACCACAGGAAAGTAACACTTGTCACTTCATCCTAACTGGTCTGAGTGGTCCAGGGCTGAGCCCTGAAGTCCCTGAGCCCAGCCCTCTGCCCTGGGTTTCCTGTTCCCTGTATGTGCTGCCGGGAGCTTGGCTTCCATTTTACTCCTTCTTTTTAACTATCTCGAATTACAAAATGCCAACAAACCCTCTTCTTTTGAACTCAGAGCCCTTCCTCCCAGCTCCTCACCTGTGGTCTCTCTTCCGTGTTCTTAACAGATGTGGACAGGCCAGTAGAGTGACATGACAGTTACCTGGGGAATTTGGCATCATGAAAAGCATCGCAGCCAGCGGTCCCACCATGACTGCACAGCATGGTTTCAGGTGCAGAGTGGGGAATGTGGGGTCAAAACACCTGGGCTGTAGACTGCTCCTTCTGGATCAGAATTCCAAGGGGAGACTCAGCAGCCTGTGCTGAAAATGCTCACCACGTGAATCCGCTTCAGCCCCGGGCAGCCTGGGGTCTCCGCTTTCATACAACTCAGGAATCAGAGTAGAAGATGGAGAAAAGGTCACTCAGAGAGCTAACGGAATCATCAGCTAAAAGCTTGTCACAGAATCTTTGGTTCAAACAAAGAATTCCCACCCCAAACACTAGTTATTGAACAGTACATTGCTTAGCCACTGAATTCCCCAGGGAGGAGGAGGCAGCCTCCTAGGACCAGGTCACGAGATAGTTTATTTAAAATTGACTATATATGCAAAAGTGCATGCATAATGCAGAATTACATCTAAACAAAACATTTAGCATGATATCCATGCACATACCAGGCTTCCCTGGTGACTCAGATGGTAAAGAGCCTGCTTGCAA
This sequence comes from Procapra przewalskii, assembly GCA_006410515.1. Lineage (NCBI taxonomy): Eukaryota > Metazoa > Chordata > Mammalia > Artiodactyla > Bovidae > Procapra > Procapra przewalskii. The sequence goes on along the minus strand of SJYF01001869.1, from coordinate 436 downwards.
TGCAGCAGACCCAGGTATGATCCCCGGTTAAGAAAGATCCTTTGGAAAAGGGAATGGCAACCCATTCTACTGCTCTTGCCTGGAGAACCCCATGGAAGAGGAGCTTATTAGGCACAGTCCAAAGGGTTCCAAAGAGTTAGTCATGACTGAATGACTAATTCCTTCACTTTGCATGTGCATATAAACATATATAAATGGATAGATAAATCTCTATGCAATTACTGAGCACTAGCTGGATGTGAGACTTCTCCTGTACTAGATGTGCCCCATGATTTCAGCTACTGCAGGGGACATCCTGATATCCAACGCTAACCTTCGGCTTAATCCCCAGCTAAAGTCGAACTCTAACTCTAACCCTATTCCAAACCCTACCCAAACTCTAAACATAAACCCAGACCTAACCCTAACCGTAATCGTTGGCCACCTCATGCGAACC
>SJYF01001864.1:138020-183836 GCA_006410515.1 Procapra przewalskii | reverse complement strand
TGCCTCGTCCACTCCCGATTCACCTGACTGCCCTGCACTGCCTCGATTGCCTGCCCGAGGATTGACTCCCGAGACAGTGGCACCTGTGACACCCGGCCGTATCTCCAGGGCAAGACACAGATCCCTGGATCCGCTTGACGGGGAGCCTGACTCTGCTGTTGCAGCTCGGAAGTCAAGCAGACGTGACAGCCTCCTAATGAGGCGAGGCCTAATATCTGTGGGGACTCCATGGGAAACTTAAGACCTATGTCAGCATGGCCGAGGCAAGCTCATGTTACCGCCTCAGCACCAGAGGAGGCCTGAGGACACGGGGATGCCTGCGGTGGAATCCCCAGAGGCACCTGATCACTGGCACGGAGACTCGCCTTTCCTGAGCCTACAGAGCGGTTCCCTGAGGTCCCTGACATACGTCTAGAGGTTCCCGCTGCAACACGAGAAAACCCAATAGCTCCTCAACTACATGCGTGGTGAGGCCCTTGCCCAGTGTGGCATCTCATTGTAAAACACGCATTGTTTCCTGGAACTCTAAAGTCTCCTTAACACCCTTGCTTTGAGCCCGGAAGTGCCCCAACCCACCCTTCCCCACCAGAGAGGATCTCCGAGGATCCGGTGGCGACTCATGAGGAAACACGTTTTCATCTGCTCACCTCCAGATGAGAGTCCCTTTCCGTGCTTCATCGGGAAAGAGTTCCGGGCGCTCCCTGGCATCCCAAGAGGAGTCGCTGGTAGCAGGAGAATGGTGGGAGCCTCAGGGTTCAGAACACCATTCCTTAAGTTCCCCAGATTCATAGTTCACTCCAGATGAACTTGACTGCCCTGCACTGCCTCGATTATCACCCCGAGGCTTGACACCCGACCCACTGGCACCTGTAACAGGCCTGAGGTGTTTCCAGGGCAAGCCTCAGATCCCTGTGTCCGTTCGATGGGGCGCCTGACGCTGCAGCTGCGGCTGGGGTGGGAAGCAGATGTTCCCCGCTCCAGGCTAGACGAGGCCTGTCCCCCTCTGGGGGCTCCAGGGATATTTTAAACCTATTTCAGCATAGGCGAGGCAAGCTCAGGCTCCTGTCTCAGCACCAGACGAGGCCTGAGGATCAGGCGACGACTGGGGAGGAATCCCCAGAGGCGTCTGGCAACAGGCAAGGAGACAGGCCTCTCCTGAGGCAACAGGGGTGGTTCCTGAGGTCCCCGTCGTAACTCGAGAGTACCTGCCGCAACTCGAGAAAAACCAGAAGTTTCTCCCCTGTAGGCGAGGTGAGGCCCTTATCCACTGCGGAATCTCAGGGGAAATCAACTCTTCCCACGGGTACCTCGAAAGGCTCCTTGAAAACCTTGTTGTGACCAAGGAAGTGCCCCGCCCCATCCTTCCCCAATCGAGATGAAACCCGAGGTTTCCACAGCGACTGATGAGGAGCCCTGTATCACCTGCGCGGTTCCAGATTAGGTTCCCTTTCCCTGCTCCGTCAGAAAAAGGTTCTCTGCGCTCTTTTCCATCCAAGTGTTGAGGCTGACAGCAGGAGAGTTGGAAGGGCCTCAGGATCGGGTGAACCTTCCCCAGAACACGCAAATCCCTCGTCCAATCCCGATAGACCTGACTACACTGCACTGCCTCGATTGCCTGCCCGAGGGTTGACTCCCGACACAGTGGCACCTGTGACAAGCCGGTGGTATCTCCAGGGCAAGACACAGATCCCTGGATCAGCTTGACAGGGAGCCTGACTCCGCTGTTGCAGCTGGGAAGGCAAGCAGACCTGCCAGCCTCCTAACGAGACGAGGCCTGACATATGTGTCTGCTCCAGGGGAAACTCAACACCTATGTCAAAATGGCCAAGGCAAGCTCATGTTACCGCCTCAGCGCCAGAGGAGGCCTGAGGACACGGGGATGCCTGCGGTGGAATCCCTGGAGGCACCTGATCACTGGCACGGAGACTGGCCTCTCCTGAGCCTACAGAGTGGTTCCCTGAGGTCCCTGACATAAGTCGAGAGGTTCCCGCTGCAACACGAGAAAACCCAATAGCTCCTCAACTGCATGCGTGGTGTGGCCCTTTTCCATTTTGGCATCTCGGTGGAAAACACACATTCTTTCCTGGAACTCGAAAGTCTCCTTCACACCCTTGCTTTGGGCCCAGAAGTGCCCCACCCCAACCTTCCCCACTGTAGAGGATCCCCGAGGATCCTGCGGCGATTAATGAGGAGACCCGTTTTCATCTGCACAGCTCCAGATGAGAGTCCCTTTCCCTGCTCCGGCGGGACATATTTCCGGGCGCTCCCTGGTATCCCAAGAGGAGTTGCTGGTAGCAGGAGAGTGGCGTGAGCCTCAGGGATGGGAACACCATTCCTTAAGTTCCCCATTTCCTAGTTCACTCCAGAAGAACGTGACTGCCCTGGACTGCCTGGATTATCACCCCGAGGTTTGAAACCTGACACACTGTCACCTGTAACAGTCCTGAGGTATTTCCAGGGCAAGCCTCAGATCCCTGTGTCCGCTCGATTGAGCACCTGACGCTGCAGCTGCAGCTGAGGTCGGAAGCAGATGTTCCCTGCTCCTGGCTAGGTGAGGCCTGTCCCCATCTGGGGGCCCCATGAATATTGTAGACCTATTTCAGCATAGGCGAGGCAATCTCAGGCTCCTGCCTCCGCACCAGACGAGGCCTGAGGATCCAGGGACGACTGGGTAGGTATCCCCAGAGGTGCCTGTCACGTGGCACGGACACGGGCCTCTCCTGAGGCCACAGGGGAGGGTTCCTGATGTCCCCGTCGTAACTCGAGAGTACCCGCCGCAACTCGAGAAAAACCAGAAGGTTCTCCCCTGCAGGCGAGCTGAGGCCCTTATCCGCTGCGGCATGTCAGGGGAAATCAACTCTTCCCACGGGTACCTCAAAAGGCTCCTTCAGACCCTTGCTGTGACCCACTAAGTGCCCGCCCCAAATGTCACGAATCGAGAGGAACCCTGAGGGTCCCGCCACGACTCATGAGGAGCCCTGTTTCCCCTGCGCAGCTCCAGATGAGGGTCCCTTTCCCTGCTGCATTGGGAAAAGGTTCTCAGCGCTTCTTTCCATCCCAAGAGCAGGCGCTGACAGCAGGACAGCTGGGATGAGCCTCAGGGTTTGGGCGACACTTCCCCAGAACCCCCAAAAGCCTCGTCCAATCCCGATGGACCTGATGCCCTACACTGCCTCGATTGCCTGCCCAAGGGCTGACTGCCGACCCACTGGCACCTGTGACAACCCGGGGGTATCTCCAGAACAAGACCCAGATCCCTGGGTCCGCTTAATGTGGAGCTTGACTCCCCTGATGCAGCTGGGAAGGGAAGCAGATGTGCCAGTCTCCTGAAGATACGAGGCCTGACATATGTGGGGGCTCCAGGGGAAATTCAAGACTTATGTCAGCATGGCCGAGGCAAGCTCAGTTTACCGCCTCAACACCAGACGAGGCCTGAGGACACGGAGATGCTTGCGGAGGAATCCCCAGAGACACCTTACCACTTGCACGGAGACTGGCCTCTCCTGAAGCTACAGGGGCGGTTCCCTGAGTTCCTCGCCGGAACTCGAGAAGTCCCCGCTGCAACACGAGAAAACCCAGTAGCTCCTAACCTACATGCGTGGTAAGGCCCTTGTCCAATGTGGCATCTCGGTGGAAAACACACCTTCTTTCCTGGAACTCGAACGTCTCCTTCACACCCTTCCGTTGAGCCTTGAAGTGCCCCACCACACCCTTCCCCAAAAGAGAGAATCCCCGAAGATCCGGCGGCGAATCAAGTGACTCCCCGTTTTCATCTGTGCAGCTCCTGATGAGGGTCCCTTTCCCTGCTTTGTTGGGAAAGGTTTCTGGGTGCTCCTGGTCATCCCAATAGGAGTCGCTGGCAGCAGGAGAGTGGAGGGAGCCTCAGGTTTGGGAACACCGTTCCTCAAGGACCCCAAATTCCTAGTTCACTCCAGATGAACCTGACTGCCTTGCCCTGCCTCCAATATCACCTCCAGCCTTGAGGCCTGACTCACTGGCACCTGTAACAAGCCTTAGGTACTTCCAGGGCAAGACTCAGATCCCTGTGTCCACTTGACGGGGCGCCTGATGCTGCAGCTGGAGCTTGGCTGCCAAGCAGACGTTCCCTGCTCCAGGCTACACGAAGAGTGTCCCCCTGTGTGGGCTCCAGGTATATTTTAATACCTAAGTCAGCATCGACGAGGCAAACTCAGGCTCCTGCCTCAGCACCAGACGAGGCCTGAGGATCTGGCTACGACTGGGGAGGAATCCCCAGAGGCGCCTGGCAACTGGGACTGAGACGGCCACTCCTGAGGCCACAAGGGCGGGTCCATGAGGATCCCGTCGTAACTCGAGAGTACCTACCGCAACTCGAGAAAAACTAGAAGCTTCTCCGCTGCAGGCGAGGTGAGACCCTTATCCGCTGCGGCATCTCAGGGGAAATCAACTCTTCCCACGTGTACCTCGAAAGGTTCCTTTAAACCCTTGTTGTGACCCAGGAATTGCCCCGCCCCATCCATCCCCAATCTAGATGAAAACCGAGGGCCCTACAGCGACTCATGAGGAGCCCTGTTTCCCCTGCACAGTTCCAGATTAAGTTCGCTTTCCCTGCTGTGTCAGAAAAAGTTTCTCTGCGCTCCATTCCATCCCAACAGTTGGCGCTGATACCAGGAGAGTTGGAAAGTCTTCAGGTTCGTGCGACCCTTCCCCAGAACCCCCAAATGCCTCGTCCAACCCGATAGACCTGACTGCCCCGCACTGCCTCGATTGCCTGCCCGAGGGCTGACTCCGACACAGTGGCACCTGTGACAACCTGGCGGTATATCCAGGGCAAGACAAAGAACCCTGGATGCGCTTGACGGGGAGCCTGACTCCGCTGTTGCAGCTGGGAAGGCAAGAGGACGTGCCAGCCTCCTAACGAGGCGAGGCCTGACATATATGGGGGCTCCAGGGGAAACTCAAGACCGATGTCAGCATGGCCGAGGCAAGCTCATGTTACCGCCTCAGCACCAGAGGAGGCTTGAGGACACGGGTATGCCTGCGGTGGAATCCCCAGAGGCACCTGATCACTGGCACGGAGACTGGCCTCTTCTGAGCCTATAGAGCGGTTCCCTCAGGTCCCTGACATAAGTCCAGAGGTTCTTGCTGCAACAGGAGAAAACCCAATAGCTCCTCAACTACATGCGTGGTGAGGCCCTTTTCCAATGTGGCATCTCGGTGGAAAAAACTTATTCTTTCCTGGAACTCGAAAGTTTCCTTCACACCCTTGCTTTGAGCCCGGAAGTGCCCCACCCCACCCTTCCCCACCAGAGAGGATCCCCGAGGATCCGGCGGCGACTCATGAGGAGACCCGTTTTCATCTGCGCAGCTCCAAATCAGAGTCCCTTTCCCTGCTCCGTCGGGAAAGAGTTCCGGGCACTCCCTGGCATACCAAGAGTAGTCGCTGGTAGCAGGAGAGTGAAGGGAGCCTCAGGGTTCGGAACACCGTTCTTTAAGGTCCCCCAAATCCTAGCTCAGCCCAGATGAAATTGACTGCCCTGCACTGCCTTGATTATCACCTCAAGGCTTGAAACTCGACCCACTGGCACCTGTAACAGGCCTGAGGTATTTCCAGGGTAAGCCTCAGATCCCTGTGTCCACTCGATGTGGCGCCTGACGCTGCAGCTGCCGCTGGGGTGGGAAGCAGATGTTCCCTGCTCCAGGATAGACGAGGCCTGTCCCCCTCTGGGGATTCCAGGGATATTTTAGACATATTTCAGCATAGGCGAGGCAAGCTCAGTCTCCTGCCTCAGCAGCAGACGAGGCCTGAGGATCCGGCGACGACTGGGGAGGAATCCCCAGGGGCGCCTGGTATGTGGCATGGAGACGGGCCTATCCTGAGGCCCTAGGGCGTGTCCCTGAGATCCCCGTCGTAACTCGAGAGTACCAGCCGAAATTCGAGAAAATCAAAGCCTTCTCTTCCTGCAGGCGAAGTGAGGCCCTTATCCGCTGCTGCATCTCAGGGGAAATCAACTCTTACACGTGTACCTCGAAAGGCTCCTTCAAACCCTTGTTGTGACCCAGGAAGAGCCCCGCCCGATCCGTCCCCAATCGAGAGGAAAACCGTGGGTCCCACAGCGACTCATGAGGAGCCCTGTTTCCCCTGCGCAGTTCCAGATTAGGTTCCCTTTCCCTGCTTCGTCGGAAAAAGTTTCTCTACGCTCCTTTCCATCCCAACAGTTGGCTCTGACAGCAGGAGAGTTGGAAGGGCCTAACGTTCGTGCGACCCTTCTCCAGAACTTCCAAATGCCTGGTCCACTCCCGATAGACCTGACTGCCCTGCACTGCCTCGATTGCCTGCCTGAGGGTTGATTCCCGACACAGTGATACCTGTGAAAACCCGGCAGTATCTCAAGGGCAAGACACAGATCCCTGGATCCACTTGACGGGGAACCTGACTCACAGTTGCAGCTGGGAAGGCAAGCAGACCTGGCAGTCTCCTAAGGAGGCGAGGCCTGACATATGTGGGGGCTCCAGGGGAAAATCAAGAATACGTCAGCATGGCCGAGGCAAGCTCAATTTACCGCCTCAGCACCAGACGAGGCCTGAGGACACGGGGATGCTTGCGGAGGAATTCCCAGAGACACCTGACCACCGGCACGGAGACTGGCCTCTCCTGAAGCTACAGGGGCAGTTCCCTGAGGTCCTCGACGTACCTCGAGAAGTCCCCGCTGCAACACGAGAAAACCCAGTAGCTCCTCACCTACATGCGTGGTGAGGCCCTTGTCCAATGTGGCATCTCGTTGGAAAACACTTTCTTTCCTGGAACTCGATAGTGTCCTTCACACCCTTCCGTTGAGCCATTAAGTGCCCGACCCCACCCTTCCCCAAACGAGAGGATCCCCGAAGGTCCGGTGGTGATTCATGTGGATCCCCGATTTCATCTGTGCAGCTCCAGAGGAGGGTCCCTATCCCTGCTACGTCGGGAAAGGAATCTGGGCGCTCCTTGTCATCCCAAGAGGTGTCGCCTGCAGAGAGAGAGTGGAGGGAGTCTCAGGGTTCGGAACACTGTTCCTCAAGCACCCCAAATTCCTAGTTCACTCCAGATGTACCTGATTGCCTTGCCCTGCCTTGAAAGTCCCCTCCAGGCTTGACGCCCGACCCACTAGCACCTGTAACAGGGCTTAGGTACTTCCAGGGCAAGCCTCAGATCCCTCTGTCCACTCGACGGGGCGCCTGATGCTGCAGCTGCAGCTGGGCTGCCAAGCAGACGTTCCCTGCTCCAGGCTAGAAGAGGCGTGACCCCCTGTGGGGGCTCCAGGGATATTTTAATACCTATGTCAGCATAGGCTAGGCAATCTCCGGCTCCTGCCTCAGCACCAGACGTGGCCTGAGGATCCGGCTTCGACTGGGGAGAAATCCCCAGAGGCGCCTGGCAACTGGCACAGAGACGGACCTCTCCTGAGGCCACAAGTGCGGGTCCATGAGGTTCCCGTCGTAACTCGAGAGTACCCGCCACAACTCGAGAAAGACCAGAAGATCCTCCCCTGCAGGCGAGGTGAGGACCTCAGCATCAGAGGAGGCCTGAGAACAAGGGGATGACTGCAGGAAAATCTCCAGAGGCACCTGATCACTGGTATGGAGACTGGCCTCTCCTGAGCCTACAGAGCAGTTCCCTGAAGCCACTGACATAAGTTGAGAGGTTCCCGCTGCAACATGAGAAACCCAATAGCTCCTCAACTACATGTGAGATGAGGCCCTTGTCCAATGTGTCATTTCTTTGGAAAACACACATTCTTTCCTGGACCTAGAAAGTCTTCTTCACATCCTTGCTTTGAGCCCGGAAGTGCCACACCACAACCTTCCCCACCTGAGAGGATCCCCGAGGAAATCAACTCTTACCACAGGTGGCACCTGTGACAATCCGGCGGTATCTCCAGGGCAAGACACAGATCCCTGGATCCGCTTGACAGGAAGCCTGACTAGGCTGTTTCAGCTGGGAAGGCAAGCAGATGTGCCAGCCTCGTAACGAGGCGAAGCCTGACATCTGTGGTGGCTCCAGGGGAAACTCAAGACCTATGTCAGCATGGCCGAGGAAAGCTCATGTTATCGCCTCAGCATCAGAGGAGGCCTGAAGATACGGGGATGCCTGCGGTGGAATCCACAGAGGCCCCTGATCACTGGCTCAGAGACTGGGCTCTCCTGAGCCTACAGAGCGGTTCCCTGAGGTCCCTGACATAAGTCGAGGGTTTCCGCTGCAATACGAGAAAACCCAATAGCTCCTCAACTACATGCGTGGTGAGGCCCTTGTCCAATGTGGCATCTCGGTGGAAAACACACATTTTTCCCTGGAACTCGAAAGTCACCTTCACACTCTTGACTTGAGCCCGGAAGTTCCCCACCTCACCCTTCCCCACCGGAGAGGATCTCCGAGGATCCGGCGGCGACTCATGAGGAGACCCGTTTTCATCTGCGCATCTCCAGATGAGAATGCCTTCCCCTGCTCCGTCTGGAAAGAGTTCTGGGCTCTCCCTGGCATCCCAAGAGGTGTCGCTTGTAGCAAGAGAGTGGAGGGAGCCTCAGGGCTCGGAACACGGTTCCTTCAGGTCCCCAAATACCTAGTTCACTCCAGATGAACTTGACTGCCCTGCACTGCCTCGATTATCACCCCGAGGCTTCACACCCGACCCACTGGCACCTGTAACAGGCCTGAAGTATGTCCGGGGCAAGCTCAGATCCCTGAATCTGCTCGATGGGGCGCCTGACGCTGCAGCTGCGGATGGGGAGGGAAGCAGATGTTCCCCGCTCCAGGTTAGACGAGGTCTGTCCCCCTATGGGGGCTCCAGGTATATTTCAAACCTATTTCAGCATAGGCCAGGCAAGCTCAGGCTCCTGCCTCAGCACCAGACGAGGCCTGAGGATCCGGCGACAACTGGCTAGGAAACCCCAGGGGCGCCTGGCACGTGGCTCGGAGACGGGCCTCTCCTGAGGCCACAAGGATGGGTCCATGAGGATCCGGTCGTAACTTGAGAGTACCCGCCGCAACTCGAGAAAAACCAGAAGCTTCTCCCCTGCAGGCGAGGTGAGGCCATTATCCGCTGCGGCATGTCAGGGGAAATCAACTCTTCCCATGGGTACCTAGAAAGGCTTCTTCAAACCCTTGCTGTGACCCAGGAAGTGCCCGTCCCAACTGTCTCGATTCGAGGGGAAACCCGAGGGTCCCTCCGTGACTCATGAGAAGCCCTGTTTCCCCTGCGCAGCTCCAGATGAGGGTACCTTTCCCTGCTGAATCCGGAAAAGTTTCTCGGCGCTCCTTTCCATCCCAAGAGTAGGCGCTGACAGCAGGAGAGTTGGGATGAGCCTCAGGGTTTGGGCAACACGTCCCCAGTACCCCCAAAAGCCTCGTCCAATCCCGATGGACCTCATGCCCTCCACTGTCTCGATTGCCTGCCCGAGGGTTGACTCCCGACCCACTGGCACCTGAGACAACCCGGGGGATTCTCCAGGACAAGAACCAGATCCCTGGGTCCGCTTGACGGGGCGCTTGACTCCCCTGCTGCAGCTGGGAAGGCAAGCAGACGTGCCAGTCTCCTGAAGATACGAGGCCTGACATATGTGGGGGCTCCAGGGCAAACTCAAGACCTATGTCAGCATGGCGGAGGCCAGCTCAGTTTACCGCCTCAGCACCAGACGAGGATTGAGGACACAGGGATGCTTGCAGAGGAATCCCCAGAGACACCTGATCACTGGAACGGAGACTGGCCTCTCCTGAAGCTACAGGGGCGGTTCCCTGAGGTCCTTGACGTAACTCGAGAAGTCTCTGCTGCAACACGAGAAAACCCAGTAGCTCCTCACCTACATGCGTGGTGAGGCCCTTGTCCAATGTGGCATCTCGTTGGAAAACACACCTTCTTTCCTGGAACCCGAAAATCTCCTTCATACCCTTCCGTTGAGCCATGAAGTGCCCCACCCCACCCTTTCCCAAAGGAGAGGATCCCCGAAGGTCCGGCGGCAATTCAAGAGACTCCCCGATTTCATCTGTGCAGCTCCAGATGAGGGTCACTTTCCCTGCTACGTCAGGAAAGGATTATGGGCGCTCCTTGTCATCCCAAGAGGAGTCGCTGGCAGCAGGAGAGTGGAGGGAGCCTCAGGGGTCGGAACACCATTCCTCAAGGACCCCAAATTCCCAGTTCACTCCAGATGAACCTGACTGCCTTGCATTTCCTCGAATGTCACCTCCAGGCTTGACGCCTGACCCACTGGCACCTGTAACAATCCTTAGGTATTTAAAGGGCAAGCCTCAGTTCCCTGTGTCCACTCGACGGGGTGCCTGACGCTGCCACTGCAGCTGGGCTGCCAAGAAGACATTCCTTGCTCCATGCTGGACGAGGCATCACTCCCAGTGAGGGCACCAGGGATATTTTAAACCTATTGCAGCTTAGGCGAGGCAAGATCAGGTTTCTGCCTCAGCACCAAACGAGGCCTGAGGATCCGGCTAAGACTGGGGAGGAATCCCCAGAGGCGCCTGGCAATTGGCACCGAGACGGGCCTCTGCTGAGGCCACAAGGGAGGGTCCCTGAGGTCCCCGTCGGAACTCGAGAGTACCCGCCGCACCTCGAAAAAACCTGAAGCTTCTCACCTGCAGGCGTGGTGAGGCCCTTATACGCTGCAACATCTCAGGGGAAATCAACTCTTCCCACGGGTACCTCGAAAGGCTCCTTCAAACCCTTGTTGTGACCCAGGAAGTGCTCCGCCCCATCCGTCCCCAATCGAGATGAAAACCGAGGGTCCCACAGCAACTCATGAGGAGCCCTGTTTCCCCACCGCAGTTCCAGATTAGGTTCCCTTTCCCTTCTGAGTCAGAAAAAGGTTCTCTGCGCTCCTTTCCATCCCAAGTGTTGGCCCTGACAGCAGGAGAGTTGGAAGGACTTCAGGTTCGTGCAACCCTTTCCCAGAACCCCCAAATGCTACGTTCTGTCCCGATAGACCTGGCTGCCCTACACTGCCTCGATTGCCTGCCCGAGGGTTGACTCCCGACTCAGTGGCACCTGTGACAGCCCGGCGGTATCTCCAGGGCAAGACATAGATCTTTGGATCTGCTTAACGTGGAGCCTGACTCCACTGTTGCAGCTGGGAAGGCAAGCAGATGTGCCAGCCTCCTAACGAGGCGAGGCCTGACATATGTGGTGGCTCCAGGGGAAACACAAGAACTATGTCAGCATGGCCAAGGGAAGCTCATGTTATCGCATCAGCACCAGAGGAGGCCTGAGGACACGGGTATGCCTGCGGTGGAGTCCCCAGAGGCACCTGATCACTGGCATGGAGACTGGCCTCTCCTGAGACTACAGAGTGGTTCCCTGAGGTCCCTGACATAACTAGAGTGTTTCCGCTGCAACACGAGAAAACCCAATAGCTCCTCTCCTACATGCGTGGTAAGGGCCTTGTCCAATGTGGCATCTCGGTGGAAAACACACATTCTTTCCTGGAACTCGAAAGTCTCTTTCACACCCTTGCTTTGAGCCCGGAAGTGCCCCACCCCACCCTTGCCCACCAGAGAGGATCCCCGAGGATCCGGCGGCGACTCATGAGGAGACCCGTTTTCATCTGCGCAGCTCCAGATGAGAGTCCATTTCCCTGCTCCTTCAGGAAAAATTTCCCGGCGCTCCCTGGAAACCGTAGAGGAGTCGTTGGTAGCAGGAGAGTGGAGGGAGCCTCAAGGTTCGGAACATCGTTCCTTAAGGTCCCCAAATTCCTAGTTCACTCCAGATGAACTTGACTGCCCTGCACTGCCTCGATTATCACCGCGAGGCTTGACACCCGACCCACTGGCACCTGTAACAGGCCTGAGGTACTTCCAGGGCAAGCCTCAGATACCTGTGTCCGCTCGATAGGGCGCCTGACGCTGCAGCTGCAGCTGGGGTGGGAAGCTAATGTTCCCCGCTCCAGGCTAGATGAGGCCTGTCCCCCTCTGGGAGCTCCAGGGATATTTTAAACCTATTTCAGCATAGGCGAGGCAAGCTCAGACTCCTAGCTCAGCACCAGACGAGGCCGGAGGATCCGGCGACGACTGGGGAGGAAACCCAGAGGCGCCTGTCACGTGACACGGATACGGGCTTCTCCTGAGGCCACAGGGTCGGATCCCTGAGGTCCACTTCGTAACTCGAGAGTACCCGCTGCAACTCGAGAAAAGCCAGAAGCTTCTCACCTGCAGGCGAGGTGAGGCCCTTATCCGCTGCAGCATCTCAGGGGAAATCAACTCTTCCCTCGGGTACCTCGAAAGGCTCCTTCAAACCCTTGTTGTGACCCAGGAAGTGCCCCGCCCCATCCTTCCCCAAACGAGATGAAAACCGAGGGTCCCGCAGCGACTCATGAGGAGCCCTTTTTCCTCTGCGCAGTTCCAGATTAGCTTCCCTTTACCTGCTCCGTCAGAAAAAGTTTCTCTGCACTCCTTTCCATCCCAAGAGTTGGTGCTGAAAGCAGGAGAGTTGGAAGGGCCTCAGGTTCGAGCGACCCTTTCCCAGAACCCCGAAATACCTTGTCTACTCCCGATAGACCTGTCTGTCCTGCACTGCCTCGATTGCCGGCCCGAGGGTTGACTGCTGACACAGTGGCACCTGTGACAACCTGGCGGTATATCCCGGGCAAAACACTGATTCCTCGATCCCCTTAATGGGGAGCCTGACTCCGCTGTTGCAGCTGGGAAGGCAAGCAGACGTGCCAGTCTCCTGAAGATATGAGGCCTGACATATGTGGCGGATCCAGGGGAAACCCTAGACCTATGTCAGCATGGCCGAGGCAAGGTCAGTTTACCGCCTCAGCACCCGAGGAGTCCTGAGTACACGCGGATGCCTGCAGTGGAATACCCAGAGGCACCTTATCACTGGCACGGAGACTCGCCTCTCCTGAGCCTATGAAGCGGTTCCCTGATGTCCCTGACATAAGTCGAGAGGTTCCCGCTGCAACACGAGAAAACCCAATAGCTCCTCAACTACATGCGTGGTGAGGCCCTTTTCCAATGTGGCATCTCGGTGGAAAACACACATTCTTTCCTGGAACTCGAAAATCTCCTTCACACCCTTGCTTTGAGCCCGCAAGTGCCCCACCCCAACCTTCCCCACCGAAGAGGATCCCCGAGGATCCAGCGGCGACTCATGAGGTGACCCGTTTTCATCTGGGCAGCTCCAGATGACAGTCCCTTTCCCTGCTCCGTCGGGAAAGAGTTCCGGGCGCTCCCTGGCATCCCAAGAGGAGTCGCTGGTAGCAGGAGAGTGGAGGGAGCCTCAGGGATCGGAACACAGTTACTTAAGGTCCCCAAATTCCTAGTTCACTCCAGATGAACTTGACTGCCCTGCACTGCCTCGATTATCACCCCGAGGTTTGACACCCGACCCACTGGCAACTCTAACAGGCCTGAGGTATTTCCAGGGCAAGCCTCAGATCCCTGTATCTGCTCGACGGGGCGCCTGACGCTTCAGCTGCGGCTGGGATGGGAAGCAGATGTTCCACTCTCCAGGCTAGCCGAGGCCTGTCCCCCTCTGGGGGTTCCAGGGATATTTTAAACATATTTGAGCATAGGCTAGGCAATCTCAGGCTCCTGCCTCATCACCAGACCAGGCCTGAGGATCTGGCGACGACTGGTTAGGAATCCCCAGAGGCGCCTGGAACGTGGCACGGAGACAGGCCTCTCCGGAGGCCACAGGGGCGGGTCCCTGCGGTCCCCATCGTAACTCAAGAGTACCCGCCGCAACTCGAGAAAAACCTGGAGCTTCTCCCCTGCAGGCAAGCTGAGGCCCTTATCCACTGCGGCATCACAAGGGAAATCAACTCTTCCCACGGGTACCTCGAAAGGCTCCTTCAAATCTTTGCTGTGTCTCAGGAAGTGCCCACCCCAACTGTCCCGAATCGAGAGGAAACCCGAGGATCCTGCCGTGACTCATGAGGAGCCCTGTTTCCCCTGGGCAGCTCCAGGTGAGGGTCCCTTTACCTGCTGCATCGGGAAAAGATTCTCGGTACTCCTTTCCATCCCAAGAGTAGCCACTGACAGCAGGAGAGTAGGGATCAGCTTCAAGGATTGGGCGACACTTCGCCAGAACCCCCAAAAGCCTCGTCCACTCCCGATGGACCTGATGCCCTGAACTGCATCGATTTTCTGCACGGGGGTTGACTCCTGACACACTGGCACCTGTGACACCATGGGGTATCTCCAGGACAAAACCCATATCCCTAGGTCCGCTTGATGGGGAGCTTGACTTTCCAGCTGCGGCTGGGAAGGCAAGCAGACGTGCCAGTCTCCTGAAGATACGAGGCCTGACATATGTGGGGGCTCCAGGGGAAACTCAAGACCAATGTCAGCATGGCCGAGGCAAACTCAGCTTACCGCCTCAGCACCAGACGAGGCCTGAAGACATGTGGATGCTTGCGGAGGAATCCCCAGAGACACCTGACCACTGGCACGGAGACTGGCCTCTCCTGAAGCTACAGGGGCGGTTCCCTGAGGTCCTCGACATAACTCGAGAAATCCCTGCTGCGACACGAGAAAACCCAGTAGCTCCTCACCTACATGCATGGTGAGGCCCTTGTCCAATGTGGCATCTCGGTGGAAAAGAAACCTTCTTTCCTAGAACTCGAAAGTCTCCTTCACACCTTCCGTTGAGCCATGAAGTGCCCCACCCCACCCTTCCCCAAAGGAGAGGATCCCCGAAGGTCTGGCGGCGATTCATGAGGATCCCCGTTTTCATCTATGCAGCTCCAGAAGAGGGTCCCTTTCCCTGCTACATCGGGAAAGGATTCTGGGCGCTCCTTGTCATCCCAAGAGGAGTCGCTGGCAGCAGGAGAGTGGAGGGAGCCTCAGGGTTTGGAACACCGTTCCTGAAGGACCCCAAATTCCTAGTTCACTACCCCAAATTCCTAGTTCACTCCAGATGAACCTGACTGCCTTACACTGCCTCGAATGTCACCTCCAGGCTTGACTCCCGACACACTGGCACCTGTAACAAGCCTTAGGTACTTCCAGGGCAAGCCTCAGATCCCTCTGTCCACTCGACGGGGCGCTGACGCTGCAGCTGCAGCTGGGCTGCCAAGCAGACGTTCCCTGCTCCAGACTAGGTGAGGCGTGACCCCCTCTGGGGGCTTCAGGGATATTTTAATACATATGTAAGCATAGGCGAGGCAATCTCAGGCTCCTGTCTCAGCACCAGACGAGGCCTGAGTATCCGGCTACGACTGGAGAGGAATCCTAAGAGGCGCTATGAACTGACACAGAGAGAGACCTCTCCTGAGACCACAAGGGCAGGTCCATGAGGATCCCGTCTTAACTCGAGAGTACCCATCACACACGAGAAAAACCAGAAGCTTCTCCCCTGCAGGCGAGGTGAGGCCCTTATCTGCTGCGGCATCTCAGAGGAAATCAACTCTTCCCACGGGTACCTCGAAAGGCTCCTTCAAACCGTTGTTGTGACCCAGGAAGTTCTCCACCGCATCCGTCCCCAATCAAGATGAAACCCGAGGGTCCTGCCGCGATTCATGAGGAGCCCTGTTTCCCCTGTGCAGTTCCAGATTAGGTTCCCTTTCCCTGCTCCATCAGAAAAAGGTTCTCTGTGCTCCTATCCATTGTAAGAATTGTCGCTGACAGCAGGAGAGTTGGAAGGGCCTCAGCATCGCGTGACCCTTCCCCAGAACCCCCAAATGCCTCGTCCACTCCTGATAGACCTGACTGCCCTGCTGTGCCTCGATTGCCTGCCCGAGGGTTGACTCCCGACACAGTGGCACCTGTGACAACCCGGCGGTATCTCCAGGGCCAGAACCAGATCCTTGGATCGGCTTGACTGGGAGCCGGACTCCACTGTTGCAGCTGGGAAGGCATGCAGACGTGCCAGCTTCCTAAAGACGCGAGGCCTGACATATGTGGGGGCTCCAGTGGAAACTCAAGAACTATGTCAGCATGGCCGAGGGAAGCTCATATTATCGCATCAGCACCAGAGGAGGCCTGAGGACACTAGGATGCCTGCAGTGGAATCCCCAGGGGCACCTGATCAATGGCATGGAGACTGGCCTCTCCTGAGCATAAAGAGCGGTTCCCTGAGGTCCCTGACATAAGTCGAGAGGTTCCCGCTGCAACATGAGAAAACACAATAGCTCCTCAACTACATGCGTGGTGAGGCCCTTGTGCAGTGTGGCATCTCGGTGGAAAACACATATTCTTTCCTGGAACTCGAAAGTCTCCTTCACACCCTTGCTTTGAGCCCGAAAGTGCCCAACCACATGCTTCCTCACCGGAGAGGATCCCCGAGGATCCAGCGGAGAGTCATGTGGAGAACCGTTTACATCTGCGCAGCTCCAGATGAGTGTCCCTTTCCCTGCTCCGTCCGGAAAGAGTTCCAGGCGCTCCCTGGCATCCCAAGAGGAATCGCTGGGAGCAGGAGAGTGGAGGAAGCCTCAGGTTTCGGAACACCGTTACTTCAGGTCCCCACATTCCTAGTTCATTCCAGAAGAACTTGAGTGCCCTGCACTGCCTCGATAATCACCCCGATGCTTGACACCCGACCCACTGTAGCATGTAACAGGCCTGAGGTATTTCCAGGGCAATACTAAGATCCCTGGGTCCACTCGACGTGGCACCTGACAGTGCAGCTGTGGCTGGGGTGGGAAGCAGATGTTCCCTGCTCCAGGCTAGACGAGGCCTCTCCCCATCTGGAGGCTACATGGATATTTTAAACCTAATTCAGGATAGGCGAGGCAAGCTCAGGCTCCTGCCTGAGCACCAGACGATGCCCGAGGATCCGGCGATGACTGGGTAGGAATCCCCAGAGGCGCCTGGCATGTGGCACGGAGACGGGCTTCTCCTGAGGCCACAGGGGCGGGTCCCTGAAGTCCCCGTCGTAACTCGAGAATACCCATCGCAACTCGAGAAAAACCAGAAGCTTCTCCCCTGCAGGCGAGGTGAGGCCCTTATCCGCTGCTGCATCTCAGGGGAAATCAACTCTTCCCACGGGTACCACGAAAGGCTCCTTCAAACCCTTGCTGTGACCCAGGAAGTGCCCGCCCCAACTGTCCCAAATTGAGAGGAAACCCGAGGGTCCCGCCGTGACACATGAGGAGCCCTGTTACGCCTGTGCACCTCCAGATGAGGGTCCCTTTCCCTGCTGCATCGGGAAAAGATTCTCGGCGCTCCTTTCCACACCAAGCGTAGGCGCTGACAGCAGGAGTGTTGGGATGAGCCTCAGGGTTTGGGTGACACTTCCCCAAAACCACCAAAGCCTCCTCCACTCCCGATGGACCTGATGCCCTGCACTGCCTCGAATGCCTGCCCGAGAGTTGACTCCCGACCGCCTGGCACCTTTGACAAAGCGGGGGAATCTCCAGGACAAGACCCAGATCCCTGGGTCCGCTTGAAGGGGAGCTTGACTCCCGTGTTGCAGCTGGGAAGGCAATCAGATGCCAGTCTCCTGAAGATACGAGGCCTGACATATGTGGGGTCTCCAGGGGAAACTCAAGACCTACGTCAGCTTGGCCGAGGCAAGCTCAGTTTACCGCCTCAGCACCAGCCGAGGCCTGAGGACACAGGGATGCTTACGGAGGAATCCCCAGGGAAACCTGACCACTGGCACGGAGACTGACCTCTCTGGAAGCTACAGGGGCGATTCGCTGAGGTCCTCGACGTAACTCGAAAGTCCCCGCTGCAACACGAGAAAACCCAGTAGCTCCTCACCTACATGCGTGGTGAGGCCCTTGTCCGATGCGGAATCCCGCTGGAAAACACATCTTCTTTCCTGGAGCTCGAAAGTCTCCTTCACTCCCTTCCGTTGAGCCATGAAGTGCCCCACCCCACCCTTCCCCAAAGGAGAGGATCCCCGAAGTCCCGGCGGAGATTCATGAGGATCCCGTTATCATCTGTGCAGCTCCAGATGTGGGTCCCTTTCCCTGCTACGTCGGGAAAGTATTCTGGGCGCTCCTTGTCATCCCAAGAGGAGTCGCTGGCAGCAGGAGAGTGGAGGGGCCCTCAGGTTCAGAACACTGTTCCTCAAGGACCACAAATTCCTAGTTCACTCCAGATGAAGCTGCCTGCCCTGCACTGCCTCGAATGTCACCTCCACGCTTGACGACCTACCCACTGGCACCAGTAACAAGCATTAGGTACTTCCAGGGCAAGCCTCAGATCCCTGTGTCCGCTCGACGGGGCGCCTGACGCTGCAGCTGCGGCTGGGGTGGGAAGCAGATGTTCCCCGCTCCAGGCTAGACGAGGCCGGTCCCCCTCTAGGGGCACCAGCGATATTTTAATCCTATATTAGCATAGGCGAGGCAAGCTCAGGCTCCTGCCTCAGCAACAGACGAGGCCTGAGGATCCGGCTACGACTGGGGAGGAATCCCCAGAGGCGCCTGGCAACTGGCACAGAGACGGACCTCTCCTGAGGCCACAAGGGCGGGTCCATGAGGATAGCCTCGTAACTCGAGAGTACCCACAACTCGGGAAAAACCAGAAGCTTCTCCCCTGCAGGCGAGGTGAGGCCCTTATCCGCTGTGGCATCTCAGGGAAAATCAACCCTTCCACCGGTACCTCGAAAGGCCCCTTCAAACCCTTGTTGTGACCCAGGAAGTGCTCCGTCCCATCCGTCCCCAATCGGGTTGAAAACCGAGGGTCCCTCAGCGACTCATAAGGAGCCCTGTTTCGTCTGCGCAGTTCCAGACTAGGTTCCCTTTCCCTGCTCCGTCAGAAAAAGTTTCTCTGCGCTTCTTTCCATCCCAAAAGTTGGCGCTGACAGCAGGAGAGTTGGAAGGGCCTCAGGTTCACGCGACCCTTCCCCAGAATCCGCAAATGCCTCGTCCACTCACGATAGACCTGACTGCCCTGCACTGCCTCGATTGCCTTCCCGAGGGTTGTCTCCGGACACAGTGGCACCTTTGACAACCCGACGGCATCTCCAGGGCAAGATACAGATCCCTGGATCTGCTTGACGGGGGGCCTGACTCGGCTGTTGCAGCTGGGAAGGAAAGCAGATGTGCCAGCCTTTTAATGAGGCGAGGCCTGACATATGTGGGGGCTCCAGCAGAAACTCAAGACCTATGTCAGCATGGACGAGGCAAGCTCATGTAACTGCCTCAGCACCAGAGGAGGCCTGAGGACACTGGGATGCCTGCAGTGGATTCCTCAGAGTCACGTGTTCACTGGCACGGAGACTGGCCTCTCCTGAGCCTACAGACCGGTTCCCTGAGGTCCCTGACATAAGTCGATTGGTTCCCGCTGCAGCACAAGAAAACCCAATAGCTCCTCATCTACATGCGTGGTGAGGCCCTTGTCCAATGTGGCATCTCAATGGAAAACACACATTCTTTCCTGGAACTCGAAAGTCTCCCTCACACACTTGCTTTGAGCCCGAAGTGCTCCACCCCACCCTTCCCCACCGGAGAGGATCCCGGAGGATCCGGCGGCGACTCATGAGTAGACCAGTTTTCATCAGCACAGCTCCAGATAAGAGTCCCTTTCCCTGCTCCGTCGGGAAAGAGTTCCGGGCGCTCCTGGTATCCCACGAGGTGTCGCTGGTAGCAGGAGAATGGAGGAAGCCTCAGTGTTCGGAACACCGTTCCTTAAGGTCCCCAAATTCCTAGTTCACTCCAGGTGAACTTGACTGCCCTGCACTGCCTCGATTATCACCCCGAGGCTTGACACCCGACCCACTGGCACCTGTAACAGGCTTTAGGTTTGTCCAGGGCAAGCCTCAGATCCCTATGTCAGCTCCACGGGGGGCCTGACGCTGCAACTGCAGCTGTGCTGCCAAGCAGACATTCTCTGTTCCAGGCTAAACGAGGCGTGACACCCTGAGGGGGCTACAGGTGTGTTTTAGTACCTATGTCAGCAAGGCGAGGTAATCTCAGGCTTCTGCCTCAGCATGAGACGAGGTCTGAGGATCTGTCTACGACTGGGCAGGAATCCCCAGAGGCGCCTGGCAACTGGCACAGAGACGGACATCTCCTGAGCCACAAGGGCGGGTCCATGAGTATCCCGTCGTAACTCGAGAGTACCCGCCGCAACTCCAGAAATACCAGAAGCTTCTCCCCTGCAGGCGAGGTGAGGCCCTTATCTGCTGCGGCATCTCAGGGGAAATCAACTCTTCCCACGAGTACCTCGAAAGGCTCCTTCAAACCTTTGCTGTGACCCAGGAAGTGCCCCGCCCCATCCGTCCCCAATCGAGATGAAAACCGAGGTTCCGCGGCCACTCATGAGGAGTCCTGTTTCCCCCGCGCAGTTCCAGATTAGGTTCCATTTCCCTACTCCATCAGAAAAAGGTTCTCTGCACTCCTTTCCATCCCAAGAGTAGTCGCTGACAGCAGAAGAGTTGGGATGAGCCTCAGGGATTGGGCGACACTTCCCCAGAACCCCCAAAAGCCTCGTCCACTCCCGATGGACCTGACGCCCTGAACTGTCTCGATTGCCGTACGGAGGGTTGACTCCCGACCCACTGACACGTGTGACAACGTGGGGGTATCTCCAGGACAAGACCGAGATCCCTGGGTCCGCTTGACAGGGAGCTTGACTCCCCTGCTGCAATTGGAAAGGCAAGCAGACGTGCCAGTCTCCTAAAGATATGAGGCCTGACATATGTGGGGGCTCCAGGGAAGACTCAAGACCTATGTCAGCATGGCTCAGGCAAGCTCAGTTTACCGCCTCAGCACCAGACGAGGCCTGAGGACACGGGCATGCTTGTGGAGGAATCGCCAGAGACACCTGACCACTGGCACGATATTTGGCCTCTCTAGAAACTACAGAGGCGGTTCCCTGAGTTCCTCGACGTAACCCAAGAAGTCCCCACTGCAACACAAGAACACCCAGTAGCTCCTCACCTACATGCGTGGTGAGGCCCTTGTCCAATGTGGCATATCAGTGGAAAACACACCTTCTTTCCTGGAATTCGAAAGTCTCCTTCACACCCTTCCGTTGAGCCATGAAGTGCCCCACCCTACCCTTCCAACCGGAGAGGATCCCAGAGGTTCCGGCGTCGACTCCTGAGGAGACCCATTTTCATCTGCGCAGCTCCAGATGAGAGTCCCTTTCCCTGTTCCGTCGGGAAAGAGTTCCGGGCTCTCCCTGACATCCCAATAGGAGTCGCTGGTAGGAGAGTGGCGGGAGCCTCAGGGTTCAGAACACCGTTCCTTAAGTTCCCCAAATTTCCAGTTCACTCCAGATGAACCTGACTTCCTTGCACTGCCTCGAATGTCACCTCAAGATATGACGCTCGACCCACTGACACCTGTAACAAGCCTTAGGTATTTCCAGGGCAAGCCTCAAATCCCTGTGTCCACTCGACGGGGCGCCTGACACTGGAGCTGCAGCTGGGCTGCCAAGTAGACGTTCCCTGCTCCAGGGTAGACGAGGCGTGACCCCTTGTGGGGGCTCCAGGGATATTTTAATACCTATGTCAGAATAGGCGAGGCAATCTCAGGCTCCTGCCTCAGCAGCAGGCGAGGCCTGAGGATCCAGCCACAACTGGGGAAGAATCCCCAGAGGCACCTCTCAACTGACAGAGAGAGGGACCTCTCCTGAGGCCACAAGGGCGGGTCCTTGAGGA
This sequence comes from Procapra przewalskii, assembly GCA_006410515.1. Taxonomy (NCBI): domain Eukaryota; kingdom Metazoa; phylum Chordata; class Mammalia; order Artiodactyla; family Bovidae; genus Procapra; species Procapra przewalskii. The sequence continues at coordinate 162,318 of SJYF01001864.1, read as the reverse complement.
TCCCGTCATAACTCGAGAGTACCCGCTGCAACTCAAGAAAAACCAAAAGCTTCTCCCTTGCAGGCGAGGTGAGGCCCTTATCCGCTGCGGCATCTCAGGGAAAATCAACTCTTCCCACGGGTACCTCGAAAGGCTCCTTCAAACACTTGCTGTGACCCAGGGAGTGCCGTCCCCAACTGTCCAGAATAGAGTGGAAATCCATGGGTCACGCTTCGACTCATGAGGAGCCCTGTTTCCCCTACACAGCTCCAGATGAGGGTCCCTTTCTCTGTTGCATCGGGAAGATATTTTCGGCATTCTTTTCCATCCCAAGAGTAGGCGCTGACAGCAGGAGTGTTGGGATGAGCCTCAGGGTTTGGGCAACACTTCCCCAGAACCCCTAAGAGACTCGTCCACTCCCAATTGACTTGATATCCTGCACTGCCTCGATTGCCTGCCCGAGGGTTGACTTCCGACCCACTGGCACGTGTGACAACCCGGGGGTAACTCCAGGACAAGACCCAGATCACTGAGTCCGCTTGACGGGGAGCTTGACTCCCCTGCTGCAGCTGGGAAGGTCAGCAGATGTGCCAGTCTCCTGAAGATACGAGGCCTGACATATGTGGTGGCTCCAGGGGAAACTCAAGACTTATGTCAGCATGGCCGAGGCAAGCTCAATTTACCGCCTCAGCACCAGACGTGGGCTGAGGAGATGGGGATGCTTGCGGAGGAATCCCCAGAGACACCTGACCACTGGCATGGAGACTGGCTTCTCCTGAAGCTACACGGGCGGTTACCTGAGGTCCTCGACGTAACTCGAGAAGTCCCCGCTGCAACACGAGAAAACCCAGTAGCTCCTCACCTACATGCGTGGTGAGGCCCTTGTCCAATGTGGCATCTCGATGGAAAACACACCTTCGTTCCTGGAACTCGAAAGTCTCCTTCACACCCTTCCGTTTAGCCATGAAGTGCCACACGCAATCCTTCCCCCAAGGAGAGGATCCCCGAAGGTCCAGCGGCTTTTTATGAGGATCTCCGTTTTCATCTGTGCAGCTCCAGATAAGGGTCCCTTTCCCTGCTACGTCGGGAAAGGATTCTGGGCGCTCCTTGTCATCCCAAGAGGAGTCGCTGGCAGCAGGAGAGTGGTGGTTGCCTCAGGGTTCGGAACACCGTTCCTCAAGGACCCCAAATTCCTAGTTCACTCCAGATGAACCTGACTGCATTGCCCTGCCTCGAATGTCAACTCCAGGCTTGAGGCCCGACCCACTGGCACCTGTAAGAAGACTTAGGTACTTCCAGGGCAAGCCTCAGATACCTGTGTCCACTCGACGGGGCGTCTGACGCTGCAGCTGGACCTGTGCTGCCAAGCAGACGTTCCCTGCTCTAAGATAAACGAGGCGTGAGCCCCTGTGAGGCCTCTAGGGATATTTTAATACCTATGTCAGCATAGGTGAGGCACTCTCAGGCTCCTGCCTCAGCACCAGACGAGGTCTGAGGATCCGGCCACGACTGAGGAGGAATTCTCAGAGGCACCTGGCAACTGGCACAGAGACGGACCTCTCCTGAGGCCACAAGGGCGGGTCCATGAGGATCCCGTCGTAACTCGAGAGTTCTCACCGCAACTCGAGAGAAACCACAAGCTTCTCCCCTGCAGTCGAGGTGAGGCCCTTATCCGCTACGGCATCTCAGGGGAAATCAACTCTTCCCACGGGTACCTCGAAAGTCTCTTTCAAACTCTTGTTATGACCCAGGAAGTGACCCGCCCCATCCGTCCCCAATCGAGATGAAAACCGAGGGTCGCACAGCGACGCATGTGGAGCCCTGTTTCCCCTGTGCAGCTCCAGATTAGGTTCCCTTTGCCTGCTCCGTCAGAAAAAGTTTCTCTTCGCTCCTTTCCATCCCAAGGTTTGGCGCTGACAGCAGGAGAGTTGAAAGAGCCTCAGGTTTGTGCGACCCTTCCCCAGAATCCCAAAATGCCTCGTCCACTCCCGATAGACCTGACTGACCTGCACTGCCACAATTGCCTGCCCGACGGTTGACTCCCGACCCACTAGCACCTGTGACAACCCGGGGGTATCTCCAGGACAAGACCCAGATGCCTGGGTCCGCTTGACCAGGAGTTTGACACACCTGCTACAGCTGGGAAGGCAAGCACACGTGCCAGTCTCCTGAAGATACGAGGCCTGACATATGTGGGGGCTCCATGGGAAACTCAAAACCTATGTCAGCATGGCCGAGGCAAGCTCAGTTTACCGCCTCAGCACCAGACGAGGCCTGAGGACACGGGGATACTTGCAGAGGAATCCCCAGAGACACCTGACCACTGACACGGAGACTGGCCTCTCCTGAGCCTACAGAGCGTTTCCCTGAGGTCCCTGACATAAGTCGAGACAATCCCGCTGCAACACGAGAAAACCCAATAGCTCCTCAACTACATGCGTTTTGAGGCCCTTGTCCAATGTGGCATCTCGGTGGAAAACACACATTCTTTCATGGAACTCGAAAGTCTCCTTCACACTCTAGCTTTGAACCCGGAAGTGCCCCACCCCAACCTTCCCCACCGGAGAGGATCCCCGAGGATCCGGCAGTGACTCATGAGGAGACCCGTTTTCATCTGTGCAGCTCCAGATGAGAGTCCCTTTCCCTGCTCCGTTCGGAAAGAGTCCCGGGCGCTTCCTGGCATCCCAAGAGGAGTCGCTTGTAGCAGGAGAGTGGAGGGAGCCTCAGGGTTCAAAACAGCATTCCTTCAGGTCCCCAAATTCCTAGTTCACTCCAGATGAACTTGACTGCCCTGCACTGCCTCGATTATCACCCTGAGGCATGACACAAGACCCACTGGCACCTGTAACAGGTCTGAGGTATTTCCAGGGCAAACCTCAGATCCCTGTGCCCGCTCGACGGGGCACCTGACCCTGCAGTTGCGGCTGAGGTGGGAAGCAGATGTTCCCAGTTCCAGGCTAGATGAGGCCTGTCCCCCTCTGGGTGCTCCAGGGATATTTTAAACCTATTTCAAAATAGGCGAGGAAAGCTCAAGCTCCTGCCTCACCAAAAGATGAGGCCTGAGGATCCGATGACGAGTGGGTAGGAATCCCCAGATGTGCCTGGAACGTGGCACGGAGACTGGCCTCACCTGAGGCCACAGGGGCGGCTCCCTGAAGTCCCTGTCTTAACTCGAGAGTACCCGCCACAACTCGAGAAAAACCAGAAGCTTCTCCCCTGCAGGCGAGGTGAGGCCCTTATCTGTTGTGGCATCTCAGGGGAAATCAACTTTTCCCATAGGTACCTCGAAAGGCTCCTTCAAACCCTTGTTGTGACCCAGGAAGTGACCCGCCCCATCCGTCCCCAGTCGAGAGGAAAACCGAGGGTCCCACAGCGACTCATGAGGAGCCCTGTTTCCCCACCGCAGTTCCAGATTAGGTTCCCTTTCCCTGCTCCGTCAGACAAAGTTTCTCGGCACTCCTTTCTATCGCAAGAGTGGGCGCTGGTAGCAAGAGAGTTGGAAGTGCCTCAGTTTCGAGCGACCCTTACCCAGAACCCCCAAAGGCCTTGTGCACTCCCGATAGTCCTGACTGCCATGCACTGCCTCGATTGCCTGCGCGAGGGTTGACTCCTGAGACATTGGCACCTGTGACAACCTGGGGGTATATCCAGGGCAAGACACAGATCCCTGGATACGCTTGATGGGGAGCCTGACTCCGCTGTTGCAGCTGGGAAGGCAAGCAGACATGCCAGCCTTCTAACGAGGCAAGTCCTGACATATGTGGGGCTCCAGGGGAAACTCAAGACCTATGTCAGCATGGCCGAGGCAAGCTCATGTTATCGCCTCAGCACCAGAGGAGGCCTGAGAACACCGGGATGCCTCCAGTGGTATCCCCAGAGGCACCTGATCACTGGCATGGAGACTGGCCTCTCCTGAGCCTACAGAGCGGTTCCCTGAGGTCCCTGACATAAGTCGAGAGGTATCTGCTGCAACACGAGAAAACCCAATAGCTCCTCAACTTCATGCGTGGTGAGGCCCTTGTGCAGTGTGGCATCTCGGTGGAAAACACATATTCTTTCCTTGAACTCGAAAGTCTCCTTCACACCCTTGCTTTGAGCCCGGAAGTGCTCCACCCAAACATTCCCCTCCGGAGAGGATCCCCGAGGATCCGGCGGTGGCTCATGAGGAGACCCGTTTTCATCTGCGCAGCTCCAGATGAGAGTCCCTTTCCCTGCTCCATCGGGAAAGAGTTCCGGGAGCTCCCTGGCATCCCAAGAGGAGTCGCTGGTAGCAGAAGAGTGGAGGGAGCCTCAGGGTTCAGAACACCGTTCCTTCAGGTCACCAAATTCCTAGTTCAGTCCACATTAACTTGACTGCCCTGCACTGCCTCGATTAGAACCCCGAGGCTTGACACCCGACCCACTGGCACCTGTAACAGGCCTGAGGTATTTCCAGGGCAAGCCTCAGATCCCTGTGTCCGCTCGACGGGGCGCCTGACACTGCAGCTGCGGCTGGAGTGGGAAGCATGTGTTCCTGCTCCTGGCTAGATGAGGCCTGTACGCCTTTGGGGCCTCCGGAGATATTTTAAACCTATTTCAGCATAGGCGAGGCAAGCTCAGGCTCCTGCCTCAGCACCAAACGAGGCCTGAGGATCCGGCGACGACTGGGTAGGAATCCCCAGAGGCGCCTGGCATGTGGCACGGAGACGGGCCTATCCTGAGGCCACAGGGGCTGGTCCCTGAGGTCCACGTTGTAACTCGAGAGTACACGACGCAACACGGGAAAAACCAGAAGCTTCTCCCCTGCACGCGATGTAAGGCCCTTATCCGCTGCGGCATCTCAGGGGAAATCAACTCTTTCCACGGGTATCTCGAAAGGCTCCTTCAAACCCTTGCTGTGACCCAGGAAGTGCCCACCCCAAGTGTCCCGAAACGAGAGGAAACCCGAGGGTCCCACCATGACTCATGAGGAGCCCTGTTTCCCCTGAGCAGCTCCAGATGAGGGTCCCTTTCCCTGCTGCATCGGGAAATGATTCTCGGCGTTCCTCTCCATCCCAAGAGTAGGCGCTGAAAGCAGGAGAGTAGGGATGAGCCTCAGGGTTTGGGCGACACTTCCCCAGAACCCCCAAAAGCCTTGTCCACTCCCGATTGACCTGATATCCTGCACTGCCTCGATTGCCTGCCCGAGGATTGACTCCCGACCCACTGGCACTTTAGACAACCCGGGGGTATCACCAGGACAAAACCCAGATCCCTGGGTCCGCTTGACGGGGAGCTTGAATCCCCTGCTGCAGCTGGGAAGGCAAGCAGACGTGCCAGTCTCCTGAAGATACGAGGCCTGACATATGTTGGGGCTCCAGGGGAAACTCAATACCTATGTCAGCATGGCCTAGGCAAGCTCAGGTCACCACCTCAGCACTAGACGAGGCTTGAGGACCCAGGATGCCTGTGGAGGAATCCCCAGAGGCACCTGACCACTGGCATGGAGACTGGCCTCTCCTGAAGCTACAGGGGCGGTTCCCTGAGTTCCCGACATAACTCGAGAGGTCCCTGCTGCAACACGTGAAAACCCAGTAGCTCCTCATATTCATGCGTGGTGAGGCCCTTGTCCAATGTGGCATCTCGGTGGAAAACACCTTCTTTCCTGGAACTCGAAAGTCTCATTCACACCCTTGCTTTGAGCCAGGAAGTGCCCCACCCCACCCTTCCCCACATGAGAGGATCCCGGAGGGTCCGGCGGCGACTCATGAGGATCCCCGTTTTCATCTGTGCCTCTCCAGATGAGGGTCCCTTTCCTTGCTCAGTCGGGAAAGGGTTCTGGGCGCTCCTGGGCATCCCAAGAGGTGTCGCTGGCATCAGGAGCGTGGAGGGAGCCTCAGGGTTCAGAACACCGTTCCTCAAGCACCCCAAATTCCTAGTTCACTCCAGATGAACCTTCTGCCCTGCACTGCCTCGATTGTCACCCTTAGGCTTGACTCCCAACCCACTGGCACCTGTAACAGCCCTGAGGTACTTCCAGGGCAAGCCTCAGATCCCTGTGTCCGCTCGACGGGCGCCTGCCACTGCAGCTGCAGGTGGGGTGGCAAGCAGACGTTCCCCGCTCCAGGCTAGACGAGCCCTGACACCTGTTGGGGCTCCAGGGTTATTTTAATACCTATGTCAGCATAGGCGAGGCCAGCTCAGGGTCCTGCCTCACCACAAGACGAATCCTGAGGATCCGGCGATGACTTGGGTGGAATCCCAAGAGGCGTCTGGCAACTGGCACGGAGACAGGCCTCTTCTGAGGCCACAGGGACGGGACCCTGAGGTCCCCGTCACAACTCCAGAGTACCCCCCCGCAACACGAGAAAAACCAGAAGCTTCTCAGTGCCGGGGAGGTGAGGCCCTTATCCGCTGCGGCAGCTCTGGGGAAATCAACTCTTCCCACGGGTACCTCGAAAGGCTCCTTCAAACACTTGCTGTGACCCAGGAATTGCCCCACCCCATCCATCCACAATCGAGAGCAAACCCGATGGTCCCTCCGCGACTCATGAGGAACCCTGTTTGCCCTGTGTAGCTTCAGATGAGGTGCCCTTTACCTGCTCTGTCTGGAAAAAGTTCCCGGCGCTCCGTTCCATGCCAACAGTAGTCAATAACAGCAGGAGAGTTGGGAGGAGCCTCAGGGTCCAGTCGAACCTTCCCCCGAACCCTCAAATGCCTCGTCCTCTCCCGATTGAGCTGACTGCCCTGCACGCCCGTCAGGAGCCTCAGGGTTAGTAACACCGTTTCTTCCGGGCCCCAAATTCCTAGTTCAGTCCACATTAACTTGACTGCCCTGCACTGCCTCGATTATCACCCCGAGGATTGACTCCCGACCCACTGGCACCTGTAACCACCCTGAGGTATTTTCAGGGCAAGTCTCAGAACCCTGTGTCCGCTCCAGGGGAACCACACGCTGCAGCTGCGGCTGGGGAGGGAGGCAGATGTTCTCCGCTCCAGGCTCGACGAGGCCTGTCCCCCTCTGGGGGCTCCAGGGATATTTTAAACCTATTTCAGCATAGGCAAGGCAAGCTCAGGCTCCTGCCTCAGCACCACACGAGGCCTGAGGATCCGGTAACGACTGGGTAGGTATCCCCAGAGGCGCCTGGCACGTGGCACGGAGACGGGCCTATCCTGAGGCCACAGGGGCTGGTCCCTGTGGTCCACGTTGTAACTCGAGAGTACACGACGCAACACGGGAAAAACCAGAAGCTTCTCCCCTGCAGGCGAGGTGAGGCCCTTATCTGCTGTGGCATCTCTGGGGAAATCAACTCTTCCCACGGGTACCTCGAAATGCTCATTCAAACCCTTGCTGTGACCCAGGAAGTGACTGCCCCAACTGTCCCGAATCGAGAGGAAACCCGAGGGTCCCGCCTCGACTCATGAGGAGCCCTGTTTCCCCTGCGCAGCTCCAGATGAGGGTCCCTTTCCCTGCTGCATTGGGAAAAGATTCTCTGCGCTCCTTTCCATCCCAAGAGTTGGCGCTGAAAGCATGAGAGTTGCGATGAACCTCAGGGTTTGGGCGACACTTCCCCAGAACCCCTAAAAGCCTCGTCCACTGCCGATGGACCCGATCCCCTGCACTGCCTCGAGTGCCTGCCCGATGGTTGACTCGCAACCCACTGGCACCTGTGACAACCCGCGGGTATCTCCAGGACAAGACACAGATTCCTAGGTCCGCTTGACGGGGAGCTTGACTCCGCTGCTGCAGCTGGGAAGGCAAGCAGACGTGCAGGTCTCCTGAAGATACGAGGCCTGACATATGTGGTGGCTCCAGGGGAAACTCAAGACCTATGTCAGGATGGCCGAGGCAAGCTCAGTTTACCGCCTCAGCACCAGACAAGGCCTGAGGACACGGGGATGCTTGCGGAGGAATCTCCAGAGACACCTGACCACTGGCACGGAGACTGGCCTCTCCTGAAGCTACAGGGGCGGTTCCCTGAGGTCCTCGACCTAAGTCGAGAAGTCCCCGCTGCAACACGTGAAAACCCAGTAGCTCCTCACCTACATGCGTGGTGAGGCCCTTGTCCAATGTGGCATTTCGGTGGAAAATACACCTTCTTTCCTGGAACTCGAAAGTCTCCATCACACCCTTCCGTTGAGCCATTCAGTGCCCCACAGCTTCCTTCCCCAAATGCCTCTTCCACTCCCGATAGACCTGACTGCCCTGCACTTCCTCGATTGCCTACCCGAGGGTTGACTCTGGACACAGTGGCACCTGTGACAACCCGGCGGTATTTCCAGGGCAAGACACAGATCCCTGGATCCGCTTGATGGGGAGCCTGACTCCGCTGTTGCAGCTGCGAAGGCAAGCAGACGTGCCAGCCTGCTAACGAGGCGAGGCCTGACATATGTGGGGGCTCCAGGGGAAACTCAAGACCTAGATCAGCATGGCCGAGGCAAGCTCATGTTACCGCCTCAGCACCAGAGGAGGCGTGAGGACACGGGGATGCCTGCGGTGGAATCCCCAGAGGCACCTGAACACTGGCATGGAGACTGGCCTCTCCTGAGCCTACAGAGCGGTTCCGTTGGGTCCCTGACACAAGACGAGAGGTTCCCTCTGCAACACGAGAAAACCCAATATCCCCTCAACTACATGCGTGGTGAGGCCCTTTTCCAATGTGGCATCTCGGTGGAAAACACCCCTTCTTTCCTGAAACTCGAAAGTCTCCTTCACACGCTTGCTTTGAGCCCGAAAATGCTGCACCCCACCCTTGCCCACCGGAGAGGATCCCCGAGGATCCGGCGGGGACTCATGAGGAGACCCGTTTTCATCTGTGCAGCTCCAGATGAGAATCACTTTTCCTGCTACGTCGGGAAAGAGTTCCGGGCTCTCCCTGGCATCCCAAGTAGACTTGCTAGTAGCAGGAGAGTGGAGGGAGCCTCAGGGTTCGGAACACCCTTCCTTAAGGTCCCCAAATTCCTAGTTCACTCCAGATGAACTTGACTGAACTGCACTGCCTCGATTATCACCCCGAGGCTAGACACCCGACCCACTGGCACCTGTAACAGGCCTGAGGTATTTCCAGGGCAAGCCTCAGATCCCTGTGTCCGCTCGACGGGGCGCCTGACGCTGCAGCTGCGGCTGGGTTGGAAAGCAGATGTTCCCCGCTCAAGGCTAGAGGAGGCCTGTCCGCCTCAGGGCGCTCCAGGTTTATATAAACCTACTTCATCATAGGCGAGGCAAGCTCAGGCTCCTGCCTCAGCACCAGACGAGGCCTGAGGATCCAGCGACGACTGGGTAGGAATCCCAAGAGGCGCCTGGCACGTGGCACGGAGACGAGCCTCTCCTGGGGCCACAGGGGCGGGTCCCTGTGTTATTCTTCGTAAGTCGAGAGTACCGGTGGCAACTCTAGTAAAAGCAGAAGCTTCTCCCCTGCAGGCGAAGTGAGGCCCTTATCAGCTGCGGCATCTCAGGGGAAATCAACTGTTCCCACGGGTATCTCGAAAGGCTCCTTCAAACCCTTGCTGTGACCCAGAAAGTGCCCGCCCCAACTGTTCCGAATCGAGAGGAGACCCAAGGGTCCCACTGAGACTCATGAGGAGCCCTGTTTCCCCTGAGCAGCTCCAGATGAGTGTCCCTTTTCCTGCTGCAACGGGAAAAGATTCTCGGCGCTTCTTTCCATCCCAAGAGTAGGCGCTGACAGCAGGAGTGTTGGGATGAGCCTCAAGGTTTGCACGACACATCCCTAGAACCCCCAAAAGCCTTGTCCACTTCTGATGGACCTGATGCCCTGCACTGCCTCGATTGCCTGCCCGAGGGTTGACTCCCGACCCACTGGCACCTGTGACAACCCGGGGGTATCTCCAGGACAAGACCCAGATCCCTGGGTCCGCTTGACGGGGAGCTTGACTCCCCTGCTGCAGCTGGGAAGGCAAGCCGATGTGCCAGTCTACTGAAGATACGAGGCCTGACATATGTGGGGGCTCCAGGGGAAACTCAAGACGTATGTCAGCATGGCGGAGGCCAGCTCAGTTTACCGCCTAGCAGAAGACGAGGCCTGAGGACACGGGGATGCTTGCGGAGGAATCCCCAGATGCAGCTGATCACTGGCACGGAGACTGGTCTCTACTGAAGCTACAGGGGCGGTTCCCTGAGGTCCTCGACGTAACGCGAGAAGTACCCGCTGCAACTTGAGAAAACCCAGTCGCTCCTCACCTACATGCGTGGTGAGGCCCTTGTCCAATGTGGCATCTCGGTGGAAAACACACCTTCTTTCCTGGAACTCGAAAGTCTCCATCACACCCTTCCTTTGAGCCATGAAGTGCCCGACCCCACACTTCCCCAAAGGAGAGGATCCCCGAAGGTCCGGCGGCAATTCATGAGAATCCCCGTTTTCATCTGTGCAGCTCCAGATAAGGGTTCCTTTCCCTGCTATATCGGGAAAGGATTCTGGATGCTCCTTTTCATTCCAAGAGGATTCTCTGGCAGCAAGAGTGTGGAGTGAGCCTCAGGTTTTGGAACACCGTTCCTCAAGGACCCCAAATTCCTAGTTCAATCCAGATGAACCTGACTGCCTTGCACTGCCTCGAATTCATGTCCAGGCTTGATGACTGAGCCACTGGCATCTGTAACAAGCCTTAGGTACTTCCAGGGCAAGCCTCAGATCCCTGTGTCCACTTGACGGGGCGCCTGATGCTGCAGCTGCAGGTGTGCTGCCAAGCAGACGTTCCCTGCTCCAGGCTAGACGAGGCGTGACCCCCTGTGGGGGCTCCAGGGACATTTTAATATCTATGTCAGCATAGGCGAGGCAATCTCAGGCTCCTGCCTCAGCAGAAGACGAGGCCTGAGGATCCGGTTATGACTGGGGAAGAATCCCCAGAGGCGCCTGGCACCTGGCACAGAAACGGACCTCTCCTGAGGTCACAATGGCGGGTCCATGAGGATACCGTCGTAACTCAAGAGTACCTGCCGCAACTCGAGAAAAACCAGAAGATTCTCCCCTGCAGGCGAGGTGAGGCCCTTATCCCCTGAGGCATCTCAGGGTTAATCATCTCTTCCCACGGGTACCTCGAAAGGCTCCTTCAAACCCTTGTTGTGACCCAGGAAGTGCCCCGCCCCGTCCGTCTCCAATCGAGATGAAAACCAATTGTCCCGCAGCAACGCATGAGGAGCCCTGTTTCACGAGCACAGTTCCAGATTAGGTTCCTCTTCCCTGCTCCGTCAGAAAAAGGTTCTCTGCGCTGCTTTAAATCACAAGAGTTGGCGCTGACAGCACGAGTGTTGGAAGGACCTCAGGTTCGTGCGACCCTTCCCCAGAACCCCCAAATGCCTCGTCCACTCCCGATAGACTGACTGCCCTGCACTGCCTCGATTGCCTGCCCGAGGGTTGGCTCCCAACACAGTGGCACCTGTGACAATCTCGCATATTTCCAGGGCAAGACACAGATCCCTGGATCCGCATGACGGGGAGCCTGACTCCGCTGTTGCAGCTGGGAAGGCAAGCAGACGTGTCAGCTTCCTCACGAGGCGAGTCATGACATACGTGGGGGCTCCAGGGGAAACTCAAGACCTATGTCAGCATGGCCGAGGCAAGCTCTCGTTACCGCCTCAGCACCAGAGGAGGCCTGAAGACACTGGGATGCCTGCGGTGGAATCCCCAGAAGCACCTGATCACTGGCACGGAGACTGGCCTCTCCTGAGCCTACAGAGCGGTTGCCTGAGGTCCCTGACATAAGTCGAGAGGTTCCCGCTGCAACACAGGAAAACCCAACAGCTCCTCAACTACATGCGTGGTGACGCCCTTGACAATGTGGCATCTCGGTGGAAAACACACATTCTTTCGTTGAACTCGAAAGTCTCCTTCACACACTTGCTTTGAGCCCGGAAGTGCCCCACCCAACCCTTCCCCAACGGAGTCGATCCCCGAGGATTCGGCGGCGACTCATGAGGAGACCCATTTTCATCTGCGCAGCTCCAGATGAGAGTCCATTTCCGTGCTCAGTTGGGAAATAGTTCCAGGCGCTTCTTGGCATCCCAAGAGGACTTGCTGGTAGCAGGAGTGTGGAGGGAGCCTCAGGGTTCGGAACACCGTTCCTTCAGGTCCCCAAATTCCTAGTTCTCTCCAGATGAACTTGACTGCCCTGCACTGCCTCGATTATCACCCCGAGGCTTGACACCCGACCCACTGGCACCTGTAACAGGCCTGAGGTACTTCCAGGGCAAGTCTCAGATAACTGTGTCTGCACGACGGGGTGCCTGACGCTGCAGCTGCGGCTGGGGTGGGAAGCAGATGTTCCCCGCTCCAGGCTAGATGAGGCCTGTCCCCCTCTGGTGGCTCCACGGATATTTTAAACCTATTTCAGCATAGTCAAGGAAGCTCAGGCCCCTGCCTCAGCACCAGACGAGGCCTGAGGAACCCGCGACGACTGGATAGGAATCCCCAGAGGTGCCAGGCACGTGGCACAGAGACGGGCCTCTCCTGTGGCCAAAGGGGCGGGTCCCTGAAGTCCCCGTCGTAAGTGGAGAGTACCCGCCACAACTCGAGAAAAACTAGAAGCTTCTCCCCTGCAGGCGAGGTGAGGCCCTTATCTGCTGCGGCAACACAGGGGAAATCAACTCTTTACAACGGTTCCTCGAAAAGCTCCTTCAGACCCTTGCTCTGACCCAGGAAGTGCCCACCCCAAATGTCCCGAATCGAGAGGAAACCCGAGGGCCCCGCCGCGACTCATGAGGAGCCCTGTTTCCCCTACACAGCTCCAGATGAGGGTCCCTTTCCCTGCTGCATGGGGAAAAGATTCTCGGTGCTGCTTTCCATCCCAAGAGTTGGCAGTGACAGCAGGAGAGTTGGGATGAGCCTCAGGGTTTGGGCGACACTTCCCAAGAACCCCCAAAAGCCTCGTCCACTCCTGATGGACCTGTTTCCCTGCACTGCCTCGATTGCCTGCCCGAGGGTTGACTCCCGACACAGCGGCACCTGTGACAACCCTGGAGTATCTCCAGGGCAAGACACAGATCCCTTGATCCATTTGACGGGGAGCCTGACTCCGCTGTTGCAGCTGGGAAGGCAAGCAGACATGCCAGTCTTCTGAAGATACGAGGCCTGACATGTGTGGGGGCTCCCGGGGAAACTCAAGACCTATGTCTGCATGGCCGAGGCAAGCTCAGTTTACCGCCTCAGCACCAGACGAGGCCTGAGGTCACGTGGATCCTTGCGGAGGAATCCGCAGAGACACCTGACGACTGGCACAGAGACTGGCGTCTCCTGAAGCTACAGGGGCGGTTCCCTGAGGTCCTCGACGTACCTCGAGAAGTCCCCGCTGCAACTCGAGAAAAACCAGTCGCTCCTCACTTACATGCGTGGTGAGGCCCTTGTCCAAAGTGGCATCTTGGTGGAAAACACACATTCTTTCCTAGAACTCGAAAGTCTCCTTCACACCTTTCCGTTGAGCCATGAAGTGCCCCACCCCAACATTCCCCAAAGGAGAGGATCCCCATGGTCCAGCGGCGATTCATGAGGATCCCCGTTTTCATCTGTGCATCTCCAGATGAGGGTCCCTTTCCCTGCAATGTCGGGAGAGGATTCTGGGCGCTCCTTGACATCCTAGGAGGAGTCGCTAGCAGCAGGAGAGTGGAGGGAGCCTCAGGGTTTGGAACACCGTTCCTCAAGTACCCCAAATTCCTAGTTCACTGCAGATGAACGTGACTGCCTTGCACTGCCTCGAATGTCACCTCCAGGATTGACGCCCGACCCACTGGCACCTGTAACAAGCCTTAGGTAATTCCAAGGCAAGCATCAGATCCCTGTGTCCACTCGACGAGGCACCTGACTCTGGGCTGCCAGACAGACGTTCCCTGCTCCAGGCTAGATGAGGCGTGACCCCCTGTGGGGGCTCCAGGGATATTTTAATACCTATCTCAGCATAGGCGAGGCAATCTCAGGCTCCAGCTCAGCAGCAGACGAGGCCTGAGGATCCGGCTTCAACTGGGGTGGAATCCCCAGAGGCGCCTGTCAACTGGCACAGAGATGGACCTCTCCTGAGGCCACAAGGGCGGGTCCATGAGAATCCCGTCGTAACTCGAGAGTATCCGCTGCCACTCGAGAAAAACCAGAAGCTTCTCCCCTGCAGGCAAGGTGAAGCCCTTACCGCTGCGGCATCTCAGGGGGAATCAACTCTTCCCACGGGTACCTCAAAAGGCTCATTCAAACCCTTGTTGTGACCCAGGAAGTGCCCCGCCCCATCCGTCCAAATCGAAATGAAAACCGAGGATCCCGCCACGATCATGAGGAGCCCTGTTACCCATGTGCAGTTCCAGATTATGTTCCCTTTCCCTGCCCCGTCAGAAAAGGTTCTCTGCGCTCCTTTCCATCCCAAGAGTTGTCGCTGAGCGCAGGAGAGCTGGAAGGGCCTCAGGTTCGCGCGACTCTTCTCCAGAACCCTCAAATGCCTCGTCCACTCCCGATAGACCTGACTGCCCTGCACTGCCTCCATTGCCTGCCCGAGGTTTAACTCCCCACCCACTGGCACCTGTGACAACCAGGCGGTATCTCCAGGGCAAGACACACATTCCTGGATTCGCTTGACGGGAAGCCTGACTGAGCTGTTGAGCTGGGAAGGCAAGCAGACGTGCCAGCCTCCTAACGAAGCGAGGCCTGACATATGTGGGGGCTCCAGGGGAAACTCAAGACCTATGTCAGCATGGCCGAGGCAAGCTCATGTTACCGCCTCAGCACCCGAGGAGGCCTGAAGACACAGGCATGCCTGCGGTGGAATCCCCAGAAGCACCTGATCACTGGCACAGAGACTGGCCTCTCCTGAGCCTATAGAGCGGTTCCCTGAGGTCCCTGACATAAGTCGAGATTTTCCCGCTGCAACATGAGAGAATACAATATCTCCTCAACTACATGCGTGGTGAGGCCCTTGTCCAATGTGGCATATCGTTGGAAAACACACATTCTTTCGTGGAACTCGCAAGTCTCCTTCAGACCCTTGCTTTGAGCCGTAAATGCCCCACCCCGCCATTGCTCAATGGAGAGGATCCCTGAGGATCCGGCTGCAACTCATGAGGAGACCCGTTTTCATCTGCACAGCTCCAGATGAGAGTCCCTTTCTGCGATCTGTCGGGAAAGAGTTCCGGGCACTCCCTGGCATCCCAAGAGGAGTCGTTGGTAGCAGGAGATTGGAGGGAGCCTCAGGGTTCGGAACACCGTTACTTAAGGTCCCCAAATTCCTAGTTCACTCCAGATGAACTTGACTGCACTGCACTTCCTCGATTATCACCCCGAGGCTTGACACACGACACACTGGCACCTGTAGCAGGCCTGAGGTATTTCCAGGGCAAGCCTCAGATCCCTGTGCCAGCTCGACGGGGCGTGTGACGCTGCAGCTGGGCTTGGGTGGGAATTAGATGTTCCCCGCTCCAGGCTAGACGAGGCCTGTCCCCCTCTGGGGGCTCCAGGGTTATTTTAAACCTATTTCAGCATAGGCGAGGCAAGCTCAGGCGCCTGCCTCAGCACCAAACGAGACCTGAGGATCCGGCGACGACTGGGTAGGAATCCCCAGAGGCGCCTGGCACGTGGCACGGAGACGGGCCTCTCCTGGGGCCACAGGGGCAGGTCCCTGAGGTCCCCGTCGTAATACGAGAGTATCTGCCGCAACTCGAGAAAAACCAGAATCTTCTCCCCTGCAGGCGAGGTGAGGCCCTTATCCGCTGCGGAATCTCAGAGGAAATCAACTCTTCCCACGGGTACCGTGAAAGGCTCCTTCAAACCCTTGCTGTGACCCAGGAAGTGCCTTCCCCAACTGTCCCGAATCGAGAGGAAACACGAGGGTCCCGCCGCAACTCATGAGGAGACCTGTTTCACCTGCGCAGCTCCAAATGAGGGTCCCTTTTCCTGCTGCATCGGGAAAGTATTCTTGGTGCTCCTTTCCATCTCAAGAGTAGGCGCTGATAACAGGAGTGTTGAGATGAGCCTCAGGGTGTGGGCGACACTTCCCAGAACCCCCCAAAGCCTTGTCCACTCCCGATGGACCTGATGCCCTGCACTGCCTCGATTGCCTGCCCGAGGGTTGACTCCCGACACACTGGCACCTGTGAAAACCCGGGGGATTCTCCAGGACAAGACCCAGAACACTGGGTCCCCATGACGGGGAGCTTGCTCCCCTGCTGCAGCTGGGAAGACAAGCAGACGTGCCAGTCTCCTGAAGATACGAGGCCTGACATATGAGGGGGCTCCATGGGAAACTCAAGACCTATGTCAACATGGCCGAGGCAAGCTCAGTTTACTGCCTCAGCACCAGTCGAGGCCTGAGGATCCGGTTATGACTGAGGAGGAATACCCAGAGGCGCCTGGCAACTGGCACAGAGACGGACCACTCCTGAGGTGACAAGGGCGGGTCCATGAGCATCCCATCGTAACTCGAGAGTACACGCCACAACTCGAGAAAAACCAGAAGCTTCTTCCTGCAGGCGAGGTGAGGCCCTTATCTGCTGCGGCATCTCAGGGGAAATGAACTCTTCCCACGAGTACCTCGAAAGGCTCCTTCAAACCCTTGCTGTGACCCAGGAAGTGCCCGCACCAACTGTCCTGAATCGAGAGGAAACCTGAGGGTCTTCTGTGACTCATAAGGATCCTTATTTCCCCTGCGCAGCTCCAGATGAGGGTCCCTTTCCCTGCTGCATCGGGAAAAGATTCTGGGCGCTCCTTTCCATTCCAAGAGTAGGCGCTGACAGCAGGAGTGTTGAGAGGAGCCTCAGGGTTTGGGCAACACTTCCCCAGAACCCCCAAAAGCCTCATCCACTCCCGATGGACCTCATGCCCTGCACTGCCTCGATTGCCTGCCCGAGGGTTGACTCCCGACCCACTGACACCTGTGACAACCGGGGTTATCTCCAGGACAAGACCCAGATCCCTGGGTCCGCTTGACGGGGAGCTTGACTCCCCTGCTGCAGCTGGGAAGGCAAGCAGACGTGCCAGCCTCCTGAAGATACGAGGCCTGACTTATGTGGGGGCTCCCGGGGAAACTCAAGAACTATGTCAGCATGGCCGAGGCTAGCTCACTTTACCGCCTCAGAACCAGATGAGGCCTGAGGACACGGGCATGCTTGCAGAGGAATTCCCAGAGACACCTGACCACTGGCACGGAGACTGGCCTCTCTAAAGCTACAGGGGCGGTTCCCTGAGGTCCTCGACATAACTCGAAAGGTCCCCGCTGCAACACGAGAAAACCCAGTAGCTCCTCACATACATGCGTGGTGAGGCCCTTGTCCAATGTAGCATCTCGCTGGAAAACACATCTTCTTTCCTGGAACACGAAAGTCTCCTTCACACACTTCCGTTGAGCCATGAAGTGCCCCACCCCACCCTTCCCCAAAGGAGAGGATTCCCGAAGGACCGGCGGCGATTCATGAGGATCATCGTTTTAATCTGCGCAGCTCCAGATGAGAGTCCCTTTCCCTGCTCCATCGGGAAAGATTCCCGGGCGCTCCCTGGCATCCCAAGAGGAGTCGCTGGTAGCAGAATAGTGGAGGGAGCCTCAGGGTTTGGAACACCGTTCCTTCAGGTCCCAAAATTCCTAGTTCACTCCAGATGAACTTGACTGCCCTGCACTGCCTTCATTATCACCCCAAGGCTTGACATCTGACCCACTGGCACCTGTTATAGGTCTGAATTATATCCAGGGTTAGCCTGAGATCCCTGTGTCCACTCGACAGGGCGCCTGACGCTGCAGCTGCGGTTGGGGTGGGAAGCAGATGTTCCCCGCTCCTGGCTAGACGAGGCCTGTCCCCCTCTGGGGGCTCCAGGGATATTTTAAACCTATTTCAGCATAGGCGAGGCAAGCTCAGGCTCCTGCCTCAGCACCAGGAGAGGACTGAGGATCCGGCGTCAACTGGGTAGGAATCCCCATAGGTGCCTGGCACATGGCACGGAGACGGGCCTCTCCTGAGGCCACAGGGGAGGTTCCCTGAGGTCCCGACGTAACTCGAGAAGTCCCCGCTGCAACTCGGGAAAACCCAGTAGCTCCTCACCTACATGCCTGGTGAGGCACTTGTCCAATGTGGCATCTCGGTGGAAAACACACCTTGTTTCCTGGAACTAGAAAGTTCACACCTTTCCGTTGAGCCATGAAGTGCCCCACCCCACCCTTCTCCAAAGGAGAGGATCCCCAAAGGTCCGGCGGCGATTCATGAGGATCCCCGTTTTCATCTGTGCAGCTCCAGATGAGGTTCTCTTTCCCTGCTATGTCAGAAAAGGATTCTGGGCACTCCTTGTCATCCCAAGAGGAGTCGCTGTTAGCAGGAGAGTGGAGGGAGCCTCAGGGTTCAGAACACCGTTCCTCAAGGATCCCAAATTCCTAGTTCACTCCAGATGAACCTGACAGCCTTGCACTGCCTCGAATGTCACTTCCAGGCTTGACGCCTGACACACTAGCAATTGTAACAAGCCTTAGGTACTTCCAGGGCAAGCCTCAGATCCCTGTGTCCACTTGACGGGGCGCCTGACGCTGCAGCCTCAGCTGCAGCTGGGCTGCCAAGCAGACGATCCATGCTCCAAGCTACATGAGGCGTAACCCCCTGTTGTGGCTCCAGGGATATTTTAATAACTAGGTCAGGAAAAGCGAGGCAATCTCACGCACCTGACTCAGCACCAGACGAGGCCTGAGGATCCGGCTATGACTGGGGAGGAATCCCTAGAGGCGCCTGGCAACTGGCACAGAGACGGATCTCTCCTGAGGCCACAAGGGCGGGTGCATGAGGAACCCGTAGTAACTCGAGAGTACCCGCTGCAACGCAAAAATAACCAGAAGCTTCTCTCCTGCAGGCGAGGTGAGGCCCTTGTCTGCTGTCTCATCTGAGGGGAAATCAATTCTTCCCAAGGGTACCTCGAAAGGCTCCTTCAAATCCTTGTTGTGACCCAGGAAGGGCCCCGCCCTTTCCGTCCCCAATCGAGATGAAAACTGAGGGTCTCACAGCGATTCATGAGGAGCCCTGTTTTCCCTGCGCAGTTCCAGATTAGGTTCCCTTTCCCTGCTCCGTCAGAAAAAGGTTCTCTGCACTCCTATCCATCCCAAGAGTTGGCACTGACAGCAGGAGAGTTGGAAGGGCCTCAGGTTCGCGCGACCCTTCCCCAGACCCCCAAATGCCACGTCCACTCCCGATAGACCTGACTGCCCTGCACTTCCTCTATTGCCTGCCCGAGGGTTGACTCCCGACGCAGTGGCACCTGTGACAACCCAGCGGTATCTCCAGGGCAAGACACAGATCCCTGGATCCGCTTGACGGGGAGCCTGACTCCGCTGTTGCAGCTAGGAAGGCAAGCAGACGTGCCAGCCTCCTAACGAGGCGAGGCCTGACATATGTGGGGGCTCCAGGGGCAACTCAAGACCTATGTCAGCATAGCCGAGTCAAGCTCATGTTACCGCCTCAGCACCAGAGGAGGCCTGAGGACACGGAGATGCCTGCGGTGGAATCCCGACAGGCACGTGATCACTGGCACGGAGACTGGCCTCTCCTGAGCCTACAGAGCGGTTCCCTGAGGTCCCTGACATACGTCGAGAGGTTCCCGCTGCAACACGAGAAAACCCAAGATCCTCTCAACTACATGCGTGGTGAGGCCCTTGTCCAATGTGGCATCTCTGTGGAAAACACACATTTTTTCCTGGAACTCGAAAGTCTCCTTCACACACTTGCTTTGAGCCCGGAAGTGCCCCACCGCACACTTCTCTACCGGAACGGATCCCCGAGGATCCGGCGGCGACTCATGAGGTGACCCGTTTTCATCTCCACAGCTCCAGATGAGAGTCCCTTTCCCTGCTCCGTCGGCAAAGAGTTCCAGGCGCTGCCTGGCATCCCAAGAGGATTCGCTGGTAGAAGGAGAGTGCAGGGACCCTCAGGGTTCGGAACACCGTTCCTTCAGGTCCCGAAGTTACTAGTTAACTTCAGATGAACTTGACTGCCCTACACTGCCTCGATTATCACGACGAGGAATGACACCCGACCCACTGGCAACTGTAACAGGCCTGAGGTATTTCCAGGGCAAGCCTCAGATCCCTGTATCTGTTCGACGGGGCGCCTGACCCTGCAGCTGCAGCTGGAGTGGGAAGCAGATGTTCCTCGCTCAACGATAGACGAGGCCTGTCCTCTTCTGGGGGCTCCAGGGATATTTTAGACCTATTAGAGCATAGGAGAGGCAAGCTCAGCCTCCTGCCTCAACATCAGAGGACGCCTGAGGATCCGGCGACGACTGGGTAGGAATCCCCAGAGGCGCCTGGCACGTGGCACGGAGACGGGCCTCTCCTGAAGCCAGAGGTGCGGGTCCCTTAGGTGCCCATCGTAACTCGAGAGTACCCGCCGCAACTCGAGAAAAACCAGAAGCTTCTCCCCTGCAGGCGAGGTGAGGCCCGTATCCGCTGCAGCATCTCAGGGGAAATCAACTCTTCCCACGGGTACCTCGAAAGGCTCCTTCAAACCCTTGCTGTGACCCAGGAAGTGCCCGCCCCATCTGTCCCGAATCGACAGGAAACCCGAGGGATCCACCGCGACTCATGAGGAGCCCTGTTTCCCCTGCCCAGCTCCAGATGAGGGTCCCTTTCCCTGTGGCATCGGGAAAAGATTCTCGGCGATCCTTTCCATCCCAAGAGTAGATGATGACAGCCGGAGAGTTGGGATGAGCCTCAGGTTTTGGGCGACACTTGTGCAGAACCCCCAAAAGCCTCGTCCACTCCCGATGGACCTGATGCCCTGCACTGCCTCGATTGCTGCCTGAGGGTTGACTCCCAACCCACTGGCACCTGTGACACCCGGGGGTACTCCAGGACAAGACGCAGAACACTGGGTCCACTAGATGGGGGGCTTGACTTCCCTGCTACAGCTGGGAAGGCAAGCAGACTTGCCAGTTTCCTGAAGATACGAGGCCTGACATATGTGGGGGCTCCAGGGGAAACTCAAGACCTATGTAAACATGGCCGAGGCAAGCTCAGTTTACCGCCTCAGCACCAGACGAGGCCTGAGGACACGGGGATGCTTGCTTAGGAATCCCCAGAGACACCTGGCCACTGGCACTTAGACTGGCCTCTCCTGAAGCTACAGGGGCGGTTCCCTGAGGTCCTCGACGTAACTCGAGAAGTCCCTGCTGCAACATGAGAAAACCCAGTAGCTCCTCACCTACATGTGTGGTGAGGCCCTCGTCCAATTTGGCATCTCGGTGGAAAACACATTCTTTCCAGGAACTCATAGTCTCCTTCACACCCTTGCTTTGAGCCCGGAAGTGCCCCACCCCACCCTTGCCCACCGGAGAGGATCCTCGAGGATCCGGCGACGACTCCTGAGGAGACCCGTTTACATCTGCGCAGCTCCAGATGAGAGTCCCTTTCCCTGCTCCGTCGGGAAAGAGTTCCGGGTGTTCCCTGGCATCCCAGGAGGAGTCGCTGGTAGCAGGAGAGTGCAGGGACCCACAGGGTTCGGAACACCGTTTCTTAAGGTCCCCAATTTCCTAGTTCATTCCAGATGAACTTGCCTGCCCTGCAATGCCTCAATTATCACCCCGAGGCTTAACACCCGACACCCTGGCAACTGTAACAGGCCTGAGGTATTTCCAGGGCAAGCCTCAGATCCCTGTGTCTGCTCCACGGGGCGCCTGACGCTGCAGCTGTGGCTGGGGTGGGAAACAGTTGTTCCCCGCTCCTGGCTCGAAGAGGCCTGTCCCCCACTGGGGGCTCCAGGGATATTTTAAAACTATTTCAGCATAGGCAAGGCAAACTCAGGCTCTTGCCTCAGCACCAGACGAGACATGAGGATCTGGAGACGACTGGTAGGAATCCCCAGAGGCGCCTGGCACGTGGCACGGAGACGGGCCTCTCCTGAGGCCACTGGGGCGGGTCCCTGAGATCCCCGTCGTAACTCGAGAGTACCCGCCGCAACTCGAGAAAAACCAGACGCTTTTCCCGTGAAGGGGTGGTGAGGCCCTTATCTGCTGTGGCATCTCAGGGGAAATCAACTCTTCCCACGGGTACCTCGAAAGGCTACTTCACACCCTTGCTGTGACCCAGGAAGTGCCCGCACCAACTGTCCCGAATCGAGAGGAAACCCGAGGGTCAAGCCACGACTCATGAGGAGCCCTGTTTCCCCTGCGCAGCTCCAGATGAGGGTCCCTTTCCCTGCTGCATCGGGAAACGATTCTCGGCGATCATTTCCATCCCAAGAGTAGGCGCTGATAGCAGGAGAATTGGGATGAGCCTCAGGTTTTGGGCGACACTTCCCCAGAACCCCCAAAAGCCTTGTCCACTCGCGATGGAACTGATGCCTTCTTCTGCCACGATTCCCTGCCCAAGGTTTGACTCCCGACCCACTGGCACCTGCGACAACCCGGGGGTATCTCCAGGACAAGACCCAGATCCCTGGGTCCACTTGACGAGGAGCCTGACTCCGCTGTTGCAGCTGGGAAGGCAAGCAAACGTGCCAGTCTCCTGAAGATACAAGGCCTGACATATGTAGGGGCTCCAGGGGAAACTCAAGACCTACGTCAGCATGGTCGAGGCCAGCTCAGTTTGCCGCCTCAGCACCAGACGAGGCCTGAGGAAATGGGCATGCTTGCAGAGGAATCCCCAGAGACACTTGACAACTGGCATGGAGACTGGCCTCTCCTGAAGCTGCATGTGCGGTTCCCTGAGGTCCTCAACGTAACTCGAGAAGTCCCCGCTGCAACACTAGAAAACCCAGTAGCTCCTCAACTACAAGCGTGGTGAGGCCCTTGTCCAAAGTGGCATCTCGGTTGAAAACACACCTTCTTTCCTTGACCTCGAAAGTCTCCTTCACACCCTTCCCTTGAGTCATGAAGTGCCCCACCACACCCTTCCCCAAAGGAGAGGATCCCCGAACGTCTGGCGGCGATTCATGAGGATCCCCGTTTTCATCTGTGCAGCTCCAGATGAGGGTCCCTTTCCCTGCTACGTCGGGAAAGGATTCTGGGCGCTGTTGTCATCCCAAGAGGAGTCAATGGCAGCAGCAGGGTGGAGGGAGCCACAGGGTTCGGAACACCGTTCCTCAAGGACCCAAATTCCTAGTTCACTCCAGATGAACCTGACTGCCTTGCACTGTCTCGAATGTCACCTCCAGGCTTGATGCCTGACCCACTGGCACCTGTAACAAGCCTTAGGTACTTCCAGGGCAAGCCTCATATCCCAGTGTCTACTCGACGGGATACCTGACACTGCAGCTGCAGCTGGGCCGCCAAGCAGACGTTCCCTGCTCCAGGCTAGAAAAGGCGTGACCCTCTGTGGGTCTCCAGGGATATTTTAATACCTATGTCAGCATAGGTGAGGCAATCTCAGGCTCCTGCCTCAGCACCAGATGAGCCTTGAGGATCCGGCTACGACTGAGGAGGAATCCCCAATGGCGACTGGCACCTGGCACAGAGACGGACCTCTCCTGAGGCCACAAAGGCGGGTCCATGTGGATCCCGTGGTAACTCGAGAGTACCCGCCACAACTCGAGAAAATCCAGAAGCTTCTCCCCTGCAGACGAGGTGAGGCCCTTATCCGCTGTGGCATCTCAGGGGAAATCAACTCTTCCACGGGTACCTTGAAAGGCTCCTCCACACTATTGCTGTGACCCAGGAAGTCCCTGCCCCAACTGTCCCGAATTGAGATGAAACCCGAGGGCCCCACCACGACTCATGAAGAGCCCTGTTTCCCTGCGCAGCCCCAGATGAGGGTCCCTTTCCCTGCTGCATCGGGAAAAGTTTCTCGGCGCTCTTTTCCATCCCAAGAGTAGGGGCTGACAGCAGGAGTGTTGAGATGAGCCTCAGGGATTAGGCAACACTTCCCCAGAACCCCCAAAAGCCTCGTCCACTCCCGATGGACCTGATTCCCTGCACTGCCTCGATTGCCTGCCTGAGGGTTGACTCCCGACCCACTGGCACCTGTGACAACTCGGGGGTAACTCCAGGACAAGAACCAGATCCCTGGGTCCGCTTGACGGGGAGCTTGACTCCCCTGCTGCAGCTGGGAAGACAAGCAGACGTGCCAGTCTCCTGAAGATACGAGGCCTGTCATATGTTGGGGCTCCAGGGAAACTCAAGAGCTATATCAGCATGGCCGAGGCAGGCTCAGTTTACTGCCTCAGCACCAGACGAGGCCTGAGGACACGGGGATGCTTGCGGAGGAATCCCCAGAGACACCTGACCACTGGCACGGAGACTGGCCTCTCCTGAAGCTACCGGGGCGGTTCCCTGAGGTCCTCGACGTAACTCGAGAAGACCCCGCTGCAGCACGAGAACACCCAGTAGCTCCTCACCTACATGCATGGTGAGGCCCTTGTCCAATGTGGCATCTCGGTGGAAAACACACATTCTTTCCTGGAACTCGAAAGTCACCTTCACAC
>SJYF01001864.1:121451-136052 GCA_006410515.1 Procapra przewalskii | reverse complement strand
CCGTGGTAACTCGAGAGTACCCGCCACAACTCGAGAAAATCCAGAAGCTTCTCCCCTGCAGACGAGGTGAGGCCCTTATCCGCTGTGGCATCTCAGGGGAAATCAACTCTTCCCACGGGTACCTCGAAAGGCTCCTCCACACTATTGCTGTGACCCAGGAAGTCCCTGCCCCAACTGTCCCAAATCGAGATGAAACCCGAGGGTCCCCCTGCGACTCATGAAGAGCCCTGTTTCCCCTGCAACACGAGAAAACCCAGTAGCTCCTCACCTACATGTGTGGTAAGGCCCTTGTCCAATGTGGCATCTTGGTGGAAAACACACCTTCTTTCCTGGTACTCGAAAGTCTCCTTCACTTCCTTCCGTTGAGCCATGAAGTGCCCCACCCCACCCTTCCCCAAAGGAGAGGATCCCCTAGGGTCTGGCGTCGATTCATGAGGATCGCCGTTTTCATCTGTGCAGCTCCAGATGAGGGTCCATTTCCCTGCTACGTCGGGAAAGGTTTCTGGGCGCTCCTTGTAATCCCAAGAGGAGTCGCTGGCAGCAGGAGAGTGGAGCGAGCCTCATGGTTCCGAACACCATTCCTCAAGGACCCCAAATTCCTAGTTCACTCCAGATGAACCTGACTGCCCTGCACTGCCACGATTATCACCCCGATGCTTGACGCTCAAACACTCTTATCTGTAACATGCCTTAGGTACTTCCAGGGCAAGCCTCAGATTCCTCTGTCCACTCGACGGGACGCCTGACACTGCAGCAGCAGCTGGGTTGCCAAGCAGATGGTTTCTGCTCCAGGCTATACGAGGCGTGACCCCCTGTGGGGTTCCAGGGATATTTTAATACCTATGTCATCATAGGCGAGGCAATCTCAGGCTCCTGCCTCAGCACCAGACGAGGCCTGAGAATGCGGCTACCACTGGGGAGTAATCCCCAGAGGCGCCTGGCAACTGGCACGTGATGGACGCCTCCTGAGGCCACAAGGACGGGTCGATGAAGATCCCGTCATAACACGAGAGTACCCGCCGCAACTCGAGAAAAACCAGAAGCTTCTCCCCTGCACGCGAGGTGAGGCCCTTATCCGCTGCGGCATCTCAGGGGAAATCAACTCTTCCCACGGGTACCTCGAAAGGCTCCTTCAAACCCTTGTTGTGACCCAGAAAGTGCCCCACCCCATCCCTCCCCAACCGAGATGAAAACCAAGGGTCCCGCAGCGACTCATGAGGAGCCCTGTTTCCCCTACGCAGTTCCAGATTAGGTTCCCTTTCCCTGCCTTCGTCAGAAAATTTTCTCTGCGCTCCTTTTCATCCCAAGAGTTGGCGCTGACAGCAGGAGAGTTGGAAGGGCCTCAGGTTCCCACGACCCTTCCCCAGAACCCCCAAATGCCTCGTCCACTCAAGATAGACCTGACTGCCCTGCACTGCCTCGATTGCCTGCCCGAGGATTGACTCCCGACACAGTGGCACCTGTGACAACCTGGCGGTATCTCCAGGGCAAGATACAGATCCCTGGATCTGCTTGACGGGGAGCCTGACTTCGCTGTTGCAGCTGGGAAGGCAAGCTGACGTGCCAGCCTCCTAACGAGGTGAGGCCTGACATATTTTGGGGTTCCAGGGGAAACTCAAGACCTATGTCAGCATGGCCAACGCAAGATCATATTACCGCCTCAGCACCAGAGGAGGCCTGAGGACACGGGGATGCCTTTGGTGGACTCCCCAGAGGCACCTGATCACTGGCACGGAGACTGGCCTCTCCTGAGCCTACAGAGTGGTTTCCCTGAGATCCCTGACATAAGTCGAAAGGTTCCCGCTGCAACACGAGAAAACTCAATAGCTCCTCAACTACATGCATAGTGAGGCCCTTGTCCAAAGTGGCATCTCGGAGAAAAACACACATTCTTTCCTGGAACTTGAAAGTCTCCTACACACCCTTGGTCTGAGACCAGGAGTGCCCCACCCTACCCTTCCCCACCGGAGAGAATCCCCAAGGATCCGGCGGCGAATCATTATGAGACCAGTTTTCATCTGCGCAGCTCCAGAGGAGAGTCCCTTTCCCTGCTCCGTCAGGAAAGAGTTCCGGGGGCTCCCTGGCATCCCAAGGGATTTGCTGGTAGCAGGAGAGGGGGCGGGATTCTCAGGGTTCAGAACACCGTTCCTTCAGGTCCCGAAGTTACTAGTTAACTCCAGATGAACTTTACTGCCCAGCACTGCCTCGATTATCACCTCCAAGGCTTGACATCCGACACACTGGAACCTGTAACAGGCCTGAGGTATTTCCAGGGCCAGCCTCAGATCCCTGTGTCCGCTCGACGGGGCCCCTGACCCTGCAGCTGCGGCTGAGGTGGGAAACAGATGTTCCCCGCTCCAGGCTAGACGAGGCCTGTCCCCCTCTGGGGGTACCAGGGATATTTTAGACCTATTTCAGCATAGGTGAGGCAAGTTCAGGCTCCTGCCTCAGCACCAGACGAGGCCTGAGGATCCGGCGACGACTGGGTACGAATCCCCAGAGGCGACTTGCACGTGGCATGGAGACGGGCCTCTCCTGAAGCCGCAGGGTCGGGTCCCTGAGGTCACCGTCGTAACTCGAGAGTACCCGCCGCAACTCGAAAAAAAACAGAAGCTTCTCCCCTGCAGGCGAGGTGAGACCCTTATCCACTGCGGCATCACAGGGGAAATCAGCTCTTTCCATGGGTACCTCGAAAGGCTCCTTCAATCCCTTGCTGATACCCAGGAAGTGCCCGCCCCAACTGTCCCGAATCGAGAGGAAACCCAAGGGTGCCGCTGGGACTCATGAGGAGCCGTTTCCCCTGCGCAGCTCCAGATGAGGGTCCCTTTCCCTGCTGCATCGGGAAAAGTTTCTCGGCTCTCCTTACCATCCCAAGAGTAGGTGCTGACAGCAGGAGAGTTGGTAGGGCCTCAGGTTCGCGCGACCCTTCTTCAGAACCCCCAAATGCCTTGTCCACTACCGATGGACATGACTGGCTGCACTGCCTCGATTGCCTGACCGAGGGTTGACTCCCGACACAGTGGCACCTGTGACAACCCGGCGGTATCTCCAGGCAAGACACAGATCCCTGCATCCGCTTGACGGGGGGCCTGACTCCACTGTTGCAGCTGCGTAGGCAAGCAGGCGTGCCAGCCTCCAAACGAGCCGAGGCCTGACATATGTGGGGGCTTCAGGGGAAACTCAAGACCTATGTCACCATGGCCGAGGGAAGCTCATGTTACCGCCTCAGCACCAGAGGAGGCCTGAGGACACGAGGATGCCTGCGGTGGTATCCCCAGAGGCACCTGATCACTGGCACGGAGACTGGCCTCTCCTGAGCCTACAGAGCGGTTCCCTAAGGTCCCTGTCATAAGTCGAGAGGTTCCCACTGCAACACGAGTAAACCCAATAGCTCCTCAACTACATGCATAGTGAGGCCCTTGTCCAAAGTGGCATCTCAGAGAAAAACACACATTCTTTCCTGGAACTTGAAAGTCTCCTACACACCCTTGGTTTGAGACCGGGAGTGCCCCACCCTACCCTTCCCCACCGGAGAGAATCCCCAAGGATCCGGCGGCGAATCATGATGAGACCAGTTTTCATCTGCGCAGCTCCAGATGAGAGTCCCTTTCCCTGCTCCATCAGGAAAGAGTTCCAGGGGCTCCCTGGCATCCCAAGGGATTCGCTGGTAGCAGGAGAGGGGGCGGGAGCCTCAGGGTTCGGAACACCGTTCATTCAAGTCCCCAAATTCCTAGTTCACTCCAGATGAACATGACTGCCCAGTACTGCCTCGATTATCACCTCCAAGGCTTGACACTGGCAACTGTAACAGGCCTGAGGTATTTCCAGGGCAAGCCTCAGATCCCTGTGTCCGCTCGACGGGGCGCCTGACTCTGCAGCTGCGGCTGGCGTGGGAAGCAGATGTTCCCCCCTTCAAGCTTGACGAGGCCTATCCCGCTCTGGGGGCTCCATGGTTATTTTAAACCCATTTCAGCATAGGCGAGGCAAGCTCAGGCTCCTGCCTCAGCACCTGATGAGGACGGAGGATCCGGCTATGACTTGGGAGGAATCCCCAGAGGCGCCTGGAAACTGGCACAGAGATGGACCTCTCCTGAGGCCACAATGGCGGGTCCATGAGGATCCCGTTGTAACTCGAGAGTACCTGCCGCAACTCAAGATAAACCAGAAGCTTCTTCCCTGCAGGCGAGGTGTGGCCCTTATGCGCTGCGGCATCTCAGGGGAAATCAACTCTTCCCACGGGTACATCGAAAGGATCCTTCAAATCCTTGTTGTTGCCCAGGAAGTGCCCCGCCCCATCCGCCCCCAATCGAGATGAAAACCGAGGGTCCCACAATGACGCGTGAGGAGCCTTGTTTCCCCTGCGCAGTTTCAGATTCGGTTCCCTTTCCCTGCTCCGTCAGAAAAAGGTTCTGTGTGCTTCTTTCCATCCCAAGAGATGTCGCTGAAACCAGGAGAGTTGGAAGGGCCTCAGGTTCGTGCAACCCTTCCCCAGAACCCCTAAATGCCTCGTCCACTCCCGATAGACCTTACTGCCCTGCACTGCCTCGAATGCCTACCCAAAGGTTGAATCCCAACCCACTGGAATCTGTGACAACCCGGGGGTATCTCCAGGACAAGACCCAGATCCCTGGGTCCACTTGACGGGGAGCTTGACTCCACTGCTGCAGCTGGGAAGGCAAGCAGACATGCCAGTCTCCTGAAGATACAAGGCCTGACATATATGTGGGCTCCAGAGGAAGCTCAAGTCCTATGTTATCATGGCTGAGGCAAGCTCAGTTTACCGCCTCAGCACCAGACGAGGCCTGAGGACACGGGGATGCCTGCGGTGGAATCCCCAGAGTCACTTGATCACTGGCACGGAGACTGGCCTCTCCTGAGCCTACAGAGCGGTTCCCTGAGGTCCCTGTCATAAGGCGAGAGGTTCCCGGTACAACACAAGAAAACCCAATAGCTCCTCAACTACATGCGTGGTGACGCCCTTTTCCAATGTGGCATCTCGAAGGAAAACACACATTCTTTCCTGGAAGTCGAAAATCTCCCTCACACCCTTGTTTGAGCCCGGAAGTGCCCCACCCCACCCTTCCCCAAAGGTGAGGATCCCCGAGGATTTGGCGGCGACTCATGAGGAGACCCGTTTTCATCTGCGCAGCTCCAGATGAGAGTCCCTTTTCCTGCTCCGTTGGGAAAGAGTTTTGGGCACTCCCTGGCATCCCAAGAGGAGTTGCTGGTAGCAGGAGAGTGGAGGGAGCCTCAGGGTTCGGAACAACGTTCCTTCAGGTCCCCAAATTCCTAGTTCACTCCAGATGAACCTGACTGCCTTGCACTGCCTCGATTATCCCCCCGAGGCTTGACACCCAAAACACTGGCACCTGTAACAGGCCTGAGGTATTTCCAGGGCAAGTCTTAGATCCCTGTGTCCACTCGACGGGGCGCCTGGCACTGCAGCTGCAGCTGCGGTGGGAAGCAGATATTCCCTGCTCCAGGCTAGATGAGGCCTGTCCCCCTCTGGGGGATACAGGGATATTTTAGACCTATTTCAGCTTAGGTGAGGTAAGCTCAGTGTCCTGCCTCAGCACCAGACGAGGCCAGAGGATCCGGCGACGACTGGGTAGGAATCCCCAGAGGCGCCTGGCACGTGGAAAGGAGAGGGGCCTCTCCTGAGGCCACAGGGGCGGGTCCCTGAGGTCCCCGTCATGATTTGAGAGTACCCGCCGCAACTCGAGAAAATCCAGAAGCTTCTCCCCTGCAGGCGCGGTGAGGCCCTTATCCGCTGTGGCATCTCAGGGGAAGTGAACTCTTCCCACGGGTACCGTGAAAGGCTCCTTCAAACCCTTGCTGTGACCCAGGAAGTGCCCGCCCCAACGGTCCCGAATCGAGAGGAAACACGCGGGTGCCACCGGGACTCATGAGGAGCCCTGTTTCCCCTGCGCAGCTCCAGATGAGGGTCCCTTTCCCTGCTGCATCGGGAAAAGATTCTCGGCTCTCCTTACCATCCCAAGAGTAGGTGCTGACAGCAGGAGAGTTGGGATGAGCCTCTGGGTTTGGACGACACTTCTTCAGAACCCCCAAAATCCTCGTCCACTCCCTATGGACCTGATGCCCTGCACTGCCTCGATTGCCTGCCCGAGGGTTGACTCCCGAACCACTGGCACCTGTGAAAACCGAGGGGTATCTCCAGAAAAAGACCCAGATCCTGAGTCCACTTGATGGGGAGCTTGACTCCCCTGCTGCAGCTAGGAAGGCAAGCAGACGTGCCAGTCTCCTGAAGATTCGAGGCCTGACATATGTGGGGGCTACAGGGGAAACTCAAGACCTATGTCAGCATCGCAGAGGCAAACTCAGTTTGCTGCCTCATCACCAGCCGAGGCCTGAGGACACGGCGATGCTTGCGGAGGAATCCCCAGAGACACCTGACCACTGGCACGGAGACTGGCCTCTCCTGAAACTACAGTGGAGGTTCCCTGAGGTCCTCGACGTAACTCGAGAATTCCCCACTACAACACGAGAAGACCCAGTAGCTCCTCACCTACATGTGTGGTGAGGCCCTTGTCCACTGTGGCATCGCGGTGGAAACACACATTCTTTCCTGGAACTCGAAAGTCTCCTTCACACCCTTCCGTTGAGCCATGAAGTGACCCACCCCAGCCGTCCCCAAATTAGAGGATCCCCGAAGGTCCAGTGGCGATTCATGAGGTTCCCCGTTTTCATCTGTGCAGCTCCAGATGCGGGTCCATTTCCCTGCTATGTCAGGATAGGATTCTGGGGGCTCCTTGTCATCCCAAGAGTAGTCGCTGGCAGCAGGAGGGTGGAGGGAGCCACAGGGTTCGGAACACCGTTCCTCAAGGATCCCAAATTCCTAGCTCACTCCAGATGAAACTGACTGCTTTGCACTGCCTCGAATGTCAGCTCCAGGCTTGATGCCCGACCCACTGGCACCTGTAACAAGCCTTAGGTACTTCCAGGGCAAGCCTCAGATCCCAGTGTCCCCTCGACGGGGCGCCTGACGCTGCGGCTGCAGCTGCGCCGCCAAGTAGACGTTCCCTGCTCCAGCTTAGATGAGGCGTGACCCCCTGTGGGGGCTCCAGGGATATTTTAATACCTATGTCAGCATAGCCGAGGCAATCTCAGGCTCCTGCCTCAGCAGCAGATGAGGCTTGAGGATCCGGCTCAGCAGCAGATGAGGCTTGAGGATCTGGCTACGACTGCGGAGGAATCCCCAGGTGCGCCTGGCAACTGGCACAGAGACGGACCTCTCTTGAGGCCACAAGGGCGGTCCATGAGGATCCCGTCGTAACTCTAGAGTACCCGCCGCAACTCGAGAAAAACCAGAAGCTTCTCCCCTGCAGGCGAGGTGAGGCCCTTATCTGCTGCGGCATCTCAGGGGAAATCAA
The DNA here is from genome assembly GCA_006410515.1 of Procapra przewalskii. NCBI lineage: Eukaryota > Metazoa > Chordata > Mammalia > Artiodactyla > Bovidae > Procapra > Procapra przewalskii. The sequence goes on along the minus strand of SJYF01001864.1, from coordinate 128,661 downwards.
CTCTTCCCATGGGTACCTCGAAAGGCTCCTTCAAACTCTTTTGGTGACCCAGGATGTGCCCCGCCCCATACGTCTCCAATCGAGATGAAAACCCAAGTTCCTACAGCGACTCATGAGGAGCCCTGTTTCCCTGCGCAGTTCCAGATTAGGTTCCCTTTCCCTGCTACGTCAGAAAAAGGTTCTCGACGCTCCTGTTCATAGCAGGAGATTTGGAAGGGCCTCAGGTTCACGCGACCCTTCCCCAGAACCCCGAAATGACTCGTCCACTACCGATAGACATGACTGGCTGCACTGCCTCGATTGCCTGACCGAGGGATGACTCCCGACACAGTGGCACCTGTGACAACCTGGCAGTATCTTCAGGCAAGACACAGATCCCTGGATCCGCATGACGGGGGGCCTGACTCCACTGTTGCAGCTGCGTAGGCAAGCAGACGTGCCAGCCTCCTAACGAGGCGAGGCCTGACATATGTGGGGGCTTCAAGGGAAACTCAAGACCTATGTCACCATGGCCGAGGCAAGCTCATGTTACGGCCTCAGCATCAGAGGAGGCCTGAGGACAAGGGGATGCCTGCGGTGGTATCCCCAGAGGCACCTGATCACTGGCACGGAGACTGGCCTCTCCTAAGCCTACAGAGCGGTTCCCTGAGGTCCCTGTCATAAGTCGAGAGGTTCCCACTGCAACACGAGTAAACCCAATAGCTCATCAACTACATGCGTGGTGAGGCCCTTGTCCAATGTGTCATCTCGGAGAAAAACACACGTTCTTTCCTGGAAGTTGAAAGTCTCCTTCACACCCTTGCTTTGAGCCCGGGAGTGCCCCACCCCACCCTTCCCCACCGGAGAGGATCCCGGAGGATCCGGCGGCGAATCATGAGGAGACCCGTTTTCATCTGCGCAGCTCCAGATGAGAGTCCCTTTCCCTGCTCCATCAGGAAAGAGTTCCGGGGGCTTCCTGGCATCCCAAGAGGAGTCGCTGGTAGCAGGAGAGGGGGCGGGAGCCTCAGGGTTCAGAACACCGTTCATTCAGGTCCCCAAATTCCTAGTTCACTCCAGATGAACATGACTGCCCAGCACTGCCTCGATTATCACCCCCAAGGCTTGACATCCGACACACTGGCACCTGTAACAGCCCTGAGGTATTTCCAGGGCAAGCCTCAGATCCCTGTGTCCGCTCGACGGGGCACCTGACGCTGCAGCTGCGGCTGGCGTGGGAAGAAGATGTTCCCCGCTCCAGGCTAGATGAGGCCTATCCCGCTCTGGGGGCTTCAGGGATTTTTTAAACCTATTTCAGCATAGACGAGGCAAGCTCAGGCTCCTGCCTCAGCACCAGATGAAGCCGAAGGATCCGGATACGACTTGGGAGGAATCCTCAGAGGCGCCTGGCAACTGGCACAGAGATGGACCTCTCCTGAGCCCACAATGGCGGGTCCATGAGGATCCCATCGTAACTCTAGAGTACCTGCCGCAACTCAAGATAAACCAGAAGCTTCTCCCCTGCAGGCGAGGTGAGGCCCTTATCCGCTGCGGCATCTCAGGGGAAATCAACTCTTCCCACGGGTACATCGAAAGGATCCTTCAAATCCTTGTTGTTGCCCAGGAAGTGCCCCGCCCCATCCGCCCCCAATCGATATGAAAACCGAGGGTCCCACAGCGACCCTTGAGCAGCCCTGTTTCCCCTGCGCAGTTTCAGATTCGATTCCCTTTCCCTGCTCAGTCAGAAAAAGATTCTCTGCGCTCCTTTCCATCCCAATAGTTGGCACTAACAGCAGGACAGTTGGAAGGGCCTCAGGTTCCTGCGACCCTTCCCCAGAACCCCCAAATGGCTCGTCCACTCCCGATAGACCGGATGCCCTGCACTGCCTCGATTGCCTACCCGAAGGTTGACTCCCGACCCACTGGCACCTGTGACAACCCGGGGGTATCTCCAGGACAAGACCCAGATCCCTGCATCCGCTTGACGGGGAGCTTGTCACCCCTGCTGTAGCTGGGAAGGCAAGCAGTATTGCCAGTTTCCTGAAGACACAAGACCTGAAATATGTGGGGGCTACAGGGGAAACTCAAGGCCTATGTGAGCATGGCCGAGGCAAGCTTAGTTTATCGCCTCAGCACCAGACGAGGCCTGAGGACACGGGGATGCCTGCGTTGGAATCCCCAGAGGCACCTGATCAACGGCACAGAGACTGGCCTCTCCTGAGCCTACAGAGTGGTTCCCTGAGGTCCCTGACATAAGTCGAGAGGTTCCCGCTGAAACACGAGAAAACCCAATAGCTCCTCAACTACATGCGTAGTGAGGCCCTTGTCCAATGTGGCATCTTGGAGGAAAACACTTTTCTTTCTTGGAACTCGAAAGTCTTCTTCACACCCTTGCTTTGAGCCCGGGAGTGCCCCACCTCAACCTTCACCACCACAGAGGATCCCCGAGGATTTGGCGGCGACTCAGGAGGAGACCCGTTTTAATCTGCACAGCTCCAGATGAGAGTCCCTTTCCCTGCTACGTCGGGAAAGAGTTTTGGGTGCTCCCTGGCATCCCAAGAGGAGTCGCTGGTAGCAGGAGGGTTGCGGGAGCCTCAGTGTTCATGACACCATTCCTTAAGGTCCTCAAATTCCCAGTTCACTCCAGATGAACTTGACTGCCCAGCACTGCCTCGATTATCACCCCGAGGCTTGACACCCGACCCACTGGCACCTGAAACAGGCCTGAGGTATTTCCAGGGCAAGACTCAGATCTCTGTGTCCACTCGACGGGGCGCCTCACGCTGCAGCTGCGCCTGGGGTGGGAAGCAGATGTTCCCCGCTCCACGTTAGAGGAGGTCTGTCCCCGTCTGGGGGCTCCAGGGATAATTTAAACCTATTTCAGCATAGGCGAGGCAAGCTCAGGCCGCTGCCTCAGCACCAGACGAGGCCTGAGGATCCGGTGACGACTGGGTAGGAATCCCCAGAGGCGCCTGGCACGTGGCACGGAGACGGGCCTCTCCTGAGGCCACAAGGGCGGGTCCATGAGCATCCCATCGTAACTCGAGAGTACCCGCCGCAACTCGAGAAAAACCAGAAGCTTCTCCCCTGCAGGCGAGCTGAGGCCCTTATCCGCTGCGGCATCTCAGGGGAAATCAACTCTTCCCACGGGTACCTCAAAAGACTCCTTCAAACCCTTGTTTTGACCCAGAAAGATCCCCGCCCCATCCGTTCCCAATCGAGATGAAAACTGATGGTTCCACAGCGACTCATGAGGAGCCCGGTTTCCCATGCGCAGTTCCAGATTAGGTTCCCTTTCCCTGCTCCGTCAGAAAAACGTTCTCTATGCTCCTGTCCATCCCAAGAGTTGGCACAGACAGCAGGAGAGTTGGAACGGTTTCAGGTTCATGCGACCATTCCCAAGAACCCCCAAATGGCTCTTCCACTCCCGATAAACCTGACTGCCCTGCACTTCCTCTATTGCCTGACCGAGGGTTGACTCCCGACACAGTGGCACCTGTGAAAACCCGGAGGTATTTCCAGGGCAAGACACAGATACCTGGGTCCGCTTGACAGGGAGCTTGTCTCCCCTGCTGCAGCTGGGAAGGCAAGCAGACGTGCCAGTCTCCTGAAGATACAAGGCCTGACATATGTGGGGGCTCCAGGGGAAACTCAAGACCTATGTCAGCATGCCCGAGGCAAGCTCAGTTTACCGCCTCAGCACCAGACGAGGCCTGAGGACACGGGGATGCTTGCGGAGGAATCCCCAGAGACACCTGACCACTGGCACGGAGACTGGCCTCTCGTGAAGCTACAGGGGCGGTTCCCTGAGATCCTTGACGTAACTCGAGAAGTCCCCACTGCAACACGAGAACACCCAGTAGCTCCTCACCTACATGCATGGTGAGGCCCTTGTCCAATGTGGCATCTCGGTGGAAAACACACATTCTTTCCTGGAACTCGAAAGTCACCTTCACACCCTTCCGTTGAGCCATGAAGTGCCGCACCCCACCCTTCCCCAAAGGAAAGGATCCCCGAAGGTCCGGGACGATTCATGAGGATCCCCATTTTCATCTGTGCAGCTCCAGATGAGGGTCCCTTTCCCCGCTCCGCCGGGAAAGGATTCTGGGCGCTCCTTCTCATCCCAAGAGGAGTCGCTGGCAGCAGGAGGGTGGAGGGAGACTCAGGGTTCGGAACACCATTACTCAAGGACCCCAAACTCCTAGTTCACTGCAGATGAACCTGAGTGCCTTGAACTGCCTCGAATGTCACCTCCAGGCTTGACGCCCGACCCACTGGCCCGTGTAACAAGCCTTAGGTACCTCCAGGGCAAGCCTCAGATCCCTGTGTCCACTCGACGGGGCGCCTGACACTGCAGCTGCAGATGGACTGCCAAGCAGAAGTTCCCTGCTCCGGGCTAGCCGAGGCGTGACTCCTTGTGGGGGCTCCAGGGATATTTTAATACCTATGTCAGCATAGGCGAGGCAATCTCAGGCTCCTGCCTCAGCACCAGACGAGGCCTGAGGATCCGGCTACAACTGGGGAGGAATCCTCAGAGGCGCCTGGCACGTGGCACGGAGTCAGGCCTCTCCTGAGGCCACAGGTTCGGGTACCTGAATTCCCCGTCGTAACTCTAGAGTACCCGCCGCAACTCGAGAAAAACCAGAAGCTTCTCCCATGCCGGCGAGGTGAGGCCCTTATCCGCTACAGAATCTCAAGGGAAATCAAGTCTTCCCCTTGGGTACCTCGAAAGGCTCCTTCAAACCCTTGTTGTGGTCCAGGAAGTGCCCCGCCTCATCCATCCCCAATAGAGATGAAAAGCGAGGGTCCCACAGCGACGCATGAGGAGCCCTGTTTCCCCTGCGCAGTTCCAGATTAGGTTCCCTTTCCCTGCTCCGTCAGAAAAAGGTTTTCTGCGCTCCTTTCCATCCCAAGAGTTGGCTCTGACAGCAGGAGAGTTGGAAGGGCCTCAGGTTCGCGCGACCCTTCCTCAGGACCCCCAAATGCCTCGTCCACTCCCGATTGACCTGACTTCCCTGCACTGCCTCGATTGCCTGCCCGAGGGTTGACGCCCACAAAGTGGCAACTGTGACAACCCGGCGGTATCTCCAGGGCAAGACACAGATCACTGGATCCGCTTGACAGGGAGCCTGACAACGCTGTTGCAGCTGGGAAGGCAAGCAGACGTGCCAGCCTCCTAATGAGGCGAGGCATGACATGCGTGGGGGCTCCAGGAGAAATTCAAGACCTATGTCAGCATGGCCGAGGCAAGCTCATGTTACCGCCTCAGTACCAGAGGAGGCCTGAAGACACTGGGATGCCTGCGGTGGAATCCCCAGAGGCACCTGATCACTGGCATGGAGACTGGCCACTGCTGAGCCTTCAGAGTGGTTCCCTGAGGTCCCTGACATCAGTCGAGAGGTTCACGCTGCAACACGAGAAAAACAAATAGCTCCTCACCTACATACATGCGGGTTGAGGCCCCTGTCTAGTGTGGCATCACGGTGGAAAACACACATTCTTTCCTGAAAATTGAAAGTTTCCTTCACACCCTTGCCTTGAGCCCAGAGTGCCCCACCCAACCCTTGCCCACCTGAGAGGATCCCCGAGGTTCTGGCGGCGACTCATGAGGAGACCCGTTTTCATCCACGCAGCTCCAGATGGGAGACACTTTCCCTGCTCCGTCGGGAAAGGGTTCCGGGCTCTGCCTGTCATTCCAAGAGGAGTCGCTGTTAGCAGGAGAGTGGAGGAAGCCTCAGGTTTCGGAAAACCGTTTCTTAAGGTCCCCACATTCCTAGTTCACTCCAGATGAACTTGACTGCCCTGCACTGCCTCGATTATCACCCTGAGGCTTGACATCCGACACACTGGCACCTGTAACAGGCCTGAGGTATTTCCAGGGCAAGCCTCAGATCCCTGTTTCTGCTCCACGGGGCGCCTGACGCTGCAGCTGTGGCTGGGGTGGGAAGCAGTTGTTCCCCGCTCCAGGCTAGACGAGGCCTGTCCCCCTCTGGGGGCTCCAGGAATATTTTAAACTTATTTCAGCATAGGCGAGGCAAGCTCAGGCTCCTGCCTCAGCACCATACGAGGCCTGAGGATCCGGATACGACAGGGGAGGTATCCCCAGAGCCGCCTGGCACGTGGCACAGAGACGGGCCTCTCCACAGGCCAAAGGGGCGGGTCCCTGAGGTCCCCGTCGTAACTCGAGTGTATCCGCTGCAACTCGAGATGAAACAGAAGCTTGTCCCCTGCAAACGAGATGAGGCCCTTATCCGCTTCGGCATCTGATGGGAAATTAACTATTCCCACGGGTACCTAGAAAGGCTCCTTCAAACCCTTGCTGTGACCCAGGAAGTGCCCGCCCCAACTGTCCTGAATCGAGAGGAAACCCGAGGGTCCCGCTGCGACTCAATAGGAGCCCTGTTTCCCCTGGGCAGCTCCAGGTGAGGGTCCCTTTCCCTGCTGCATTGGGAAAAGATTCTCGGCGCTCCTTTCCATCCCTAGAGTAGGCGCTGAGAGCAGGAGTGTTGGGATGAGCCTCAGTGTTTGGGCGACACTTTCCCAGAACCCCCAAAAGCCTCGGCCAATCCCGAAAGACCTGATGCTCTGCACTGCCTCGATTGTCTGCCCGAGGTTTGACTCCCGACCCACTGGCCCCTGTAACAACCCGGGGGTATCTCCTGGACAAGACCCAGATCCCTGTGTCCGCTTGATGGGGAGCTTGACTCCCCTGCTGCAGATGGGAAGGCAAGTAGACGTGCCAGTCTCCTGATGATACGAGGCCTGTCATATGTTGGGGCTCCAGGGGAAAATCAAGACCTATGTCAGAATGGCCGATGCAAGCTCAGTTTACCGCCTCAGCACCAGAAGAGGCCTGAGGACACGGGGATGCTTGCGGAGGAATCCCCAGAGACACCTGACCACTGGCACGGAGACTGGCCTCTCCTGTAGCTACAGCGGCGATTCCCTGAGGTCCTTGACATAACTCGAGAGGTCCCCTCTCAAACACGAGACAACCCAGTAGCTCCTTACCTGCATGCATGGGGAGGCCCTTGTCCAATGTGGCATCTCGGTGGAAAACACACCTTCTTTCCTGGAACTCGAAAGTCTCCTTCACAACCTTCCGTTGAGCCAGGAAGTGCCCCACCCCAACGTTCCCAAAACGAGAGGATCCCTGAAAGTCTGACGGCGACTCATGAGGAGACCCATTTTTATATGCGCAGCTCCAGAAGAGGGTCCCTTTCCCTGCTCCGTT